>ML104217.1:49916-61696 GCA_003697995.1 Taxidea taxus jeffersonii | reverse complement strand
TTTTTTTTTTTTTTTAAAGATTTTTTCATTTATTTGTCAGAGAGAGAGAGAGAGCAAGCACAGGCAGACAGAGTGGCAGGCAGAGGCAGAGGGAGAAGCAGGCTCCCTGCTGAGCAAGGAGCCCCATGTGGGACTCGATCCCAGGACGCCGGGATCATGACCTGAGCTGAAGGCAGCCGCTTAACCAACTGAGCCACCCAGGCGTCCCTAGAGCTGCTCCTAAAATCACAAATGACAAGGCCTGACGAAGTCTTGACAGTATGGGGTGGGAATATTCCTCCATGAAAGTAGACCTCTTCCTCTGTAAGCTGAAAAGGGGTTCTGCACCCTGCCCCCCACCGCTGCTGCCTTTTTTTTTGAGATTTAGTTTGAGAATGTTTTTATTATTACTTTTATTATTATTCTTGAAAATAAGGGGAGAAATCGGGATTTTGAGAATGTCTATGCATCCTGATCTTGTTCGTTCTTAAAATTCTTCTTTCACTTCTATTTCTGGCTACAATATGATAAAATTGAAAGCTTTATTTTCTTTTGCCTTTTTCAAGTGCATTTTTATATGGCAGAAACTGGGCATGCAGTATTTTCTAGAAAATACACATCAGCTTCTGAACTTTAGTTCCCTCATCTGTAAAATAGGGAACGAGTATCTACCTTGTAAGACTAAGAGTTACAAGTAATATTTATAAAAATGCCTACCTAATGCCTGACACACAGACATATACCAAGTGTTGATGGTGGCCATAGGAGGGGAATAAATTAGAGTGTACAGCATGGCTAAGCAGTGTCCCTAGCTGTCACCGTTAGACATCAGACATCGCTGAGCCAGATAAGACGGTTTAGGAAAAATTGCAGGTTTAAGTTAACCTGTATTTCATATCTCTGGCCTAGAGTACACTGAACATCCCTGTGAAGAAATCCATATGGTAAAACCACAGCACAGAACAGCAAATGGAGTATAAAAATTAAATCACATAAAATGCAGTGTTGCGTTATTGCAAGGTCAGTGAGATGTCTGGGGCCCAGCCTATTTGATTAGCGCCATGAATTCTGGAGTAGGTTCTAGAAGTCAGAATGCTTGATCCAGGTACAGCTTCTTCCCGACTGAATTTGTCACCCGTCAGTGGGAGGTGTCTGCTCCGTTTTAACCATCAGTGGTTAGCCACAGGGGACAGCAGCCTTGATGATAGTAACTGGTTTTGTTACCTTACGGCCTGTTTATGGGCCCATTTGAGGGAAGATCAGCCTCCTTGCTTCTCGAATGGGGCCTGGTTTCCTGCCATTTTCCCTACCAGGCTTTCCCCTCAGTATCTCCATCCTTATATTCTAGCCCCTTTGTGTGGCCTGCTTTCTCAGGAAGTAAGAATTTTGGCCTAGTCCCTTTTAGAAAAAGATGGAAAAGGGGAGAGGACAAGAATCAATGTCCAGGGGCACCTGGGTGGCTCAGTGGGTTAAAGCCTCTGCCTTCAGCTCAGGTCATGATCCCAGGTTCCTGGGATCGAGTCCCGCATTGGGCTCTCTGCTCAGCAGGGAGCCTGCTTCCTCCTCTCTCTCTCTGCCTACTTGTGATCTCTGTCTGTCAAATAAATAAATAAAATATTAAAAAAAGAATCAATGTCCAATTGTATTATACTTGATTTTTCATTCTCTTGGGACCAGTGATTATAGGGTTCCAGTCTGTTGTCTGTGTTTTATAGGTGGGGAAATAGAAACTTGCTCAAGGTTATATGACTAGTAAAAAGAGAAGCTGTGGCTTGATTAAACTAAGCCAAAATCCACGGTCTTTCTACACTTTTATCATGGTAGTAAAGAGAATGTTTTTATTTATTATATAAAGGTTTGATTATAGTTTATTTACAATAAATTTATCAGCTTGGTGTATATAAAAAGAACACTTAGGGAATACTGTTTTGAGTTTCTTCTTAATGTAAGAGAATAGTATCTTCCTAAAAAGAGGTATTCAGGGTACCGAGTAAAAGATTGTGTAAAAGATTGTAATAAATCTTCTTGATTGATCAGCTACCATTCTGAAATTCCTGGATCAACACAACATGATTATTAAAAGTCTGTAAGGAAGTGTCTGTGTATAAAAGATTGAAAAGCTTTTTTAAATTTTTTTTAAGATTTTATTTATTTGTCAGAAAGAGAGAGAGCACAAAAGCAGGGAGAGAGGTAGGCAGAGGGAGAAGCAGGCTCTCCAAAGAGCAAGGAGCCCAATATGGGACTTGATCCCAGAACCCTGGGGGGCATGACCTGAGCTGAAAGCAGATGCTTAACTGACTGAGCCAACCAGGTGTCCCTGGAAAGGTTGTTTTGTTGTTGTTGTTGTTTGTTTTTTTTAAGATTTTGCTTATTTATTTGAGAGAGAGAAGGAGCAGGGGGAGAGGGAGAAGCAGACTCCCTGCTGAGCAGGGAGCCTGACGTGGGGCTCGATCCCGGGAACCCTGGTATCATGACCTCAGCCAAAAGCAGATGCTTAACCGACTGAGCCACCCAGGTGCCCCTGGAAAGTTTTTTATAATTACATAGTCAATCATAAAATTCCTAGTTAAGTATTTCTAATTGCTAACGAAATTCTGGCTTTAAAATTTCATCTTCCAATGTGGGACGAAGGTTAAGATTATTCTTGTAGAGTCTGAATTCTGTAGAATAAATTCAGTTTCTGTGCAATTTATTTATACGGGATTTTCAAATCTCAGCTTCTACAGATGAACAAATGTCTTTCCTCTATCATCAAGCTACTACTTTTAAAGGTTCATTGCGAGCTAAGAAAGGTAGAGTTTGAATTACAGCTGCTTAACCCTATTTGATTTTGCGATGGAGCACATTTTCTTCAAACTGGATTCCAGGTACAGGCCCTTAGGACGGTCCCAATTTCTAGGAAATCTGAGACAGATGCTCTCTCTGAACCTCTTCAGTCAATAACAAATTATCAATCTGTTTAGCCAAGATAAAGCTATAGCCTTCTGTCCTGGAGTAAAAGTTCACCATGAGCCTTTCCAGCCCTTCATAGCTGCATGCCTTCCTCTGCTTGGACAGCACTTGAAAAATGGTGCCAGTATTCTCATTGAGCTGACTAAATGCAATGAATAGTTACTGACTGATATAGTTTCTTGTATCTTTTGTCCCTCATTACAGTATAAATAGAGAGCCTCTCTCCTATTTACTAGGTTTGAACTATCTCCCAATCATTATTCAGGACTAAATTCAGTCCCCTCCTGGTAGACTCCTGATTTACCTTTGTAAAAAAATAAATTATCTTTATTTTAAATAAAAATGTCTCCTTTATCAAACCCTCTCAAAACATTCTCTGACCATCTCTGAATAATTAGTGTTCCCTGCTGTTCTTTACCCCAGGCTGGTTTGTGGCTTTCTTGATCAAGTAAAATCTCTATTATGATTTTATCCTATTGATGAAGTGTTCTCTAATATAGATATATAGTTAAAAATTTTTAAGGAAGTGTGGAATTCCTATGTGTTTGGTTTTGTTTTAATTGGACTTCAGGGCCACAGAATGGGATAAATCATGATCTTGGTTCAAGATACGCTGTTATCATTGATCTCTGTGTGGCTGCCTTTGTATTTGTTTACAATATAGTAGTTACCTGTGGGCCCCCAAATATGATAGCTTAAGCTTAATCATGTGCATCTCTTCTAGTTCACTCCCTGGCTACCCTCATACCATTACACTGATTTTTATGTTAATTATTCTCTTTATAAGATTTTTCATATATGTTTGAATAGTAAGTTTTCCTTGTCTTCGGATTTTCTTAAAGAACGTATCATACTGTATGTTGTCCTCTGGGACTTACTTTTTCACTCCTCATTATGTTGTTAGGATGAATCCATGAAGTGTGCAGCTATACACACTTTCTTAGGTTTTCTTAGGCCTATAATTGCTAGTGTAGTGGAGCTCCACCCTCTTAAGGTTATTCCTGGAGCCCTGCAAATTAAATTGACAACCATCACATGAACAGGAGGAAAGGTGTATTACAAACGCATATGGAGGTCTTCATGGAAAAGAGGTTGAAGACAAAGAATGGTTAGACCGTAAAATTTAGCAAAGAACAACACATTGTGAGTGACAAAACAAAGGAAAAGTGTCTGGGTTTCTAGGGGTGGTAAATTGGGGGAAAGAAAATATATGGGGGAACTCATGGAAGGTAAGGGCTGTTTAGTAAGTTTGTGCAGTCCTATCTCATTGGCAGCTCTCTGTTTCTGATGATAATGGTTTTCTTGGTATGGGAAAGAGGAGGGGAGACCGCTTTTAGGCAGAAAGGGGGAGACTGGAGAGCTTTTCTTGTACCTGGAAAGTGCAGTTGCCTTCAGCTCAAAATAATTCTTGTGCCAAAGTGCCATATTTTGTGCTGGCGTACTTTGATCAGCTTCGCTGGATTGTGGGCCCTATAAAACATTGATTTAAACTTAACACCAGCAATGTCTGTGAAACCTCACTTATTTACTTTATCTCTGCTGTTTGGTATTGTCAGACTTTTCCCCACTGAGTAGGTGTAAAATGATACCTTGTGTATGTTCATTCTCCTTATTACTAATTAAATCAAGCATCCCTTCGTACTTATTAGGAATAAGCCCACCCAAGGACAAAACCAGAAAATTATAAAGCCTTGTTAAAAACCTTTAAAGAAGTGAAGAGATATTCCATGTGAATGTAGAAGAATACAGTTAGCCCCAAATTGATCTGTGGATTGACTGCAACTCCAATAAAAATCCTGACAGTTTTTCTGTAACTTTGAGGGGTTACTCTATGTTGAATTGGAGGAACAGTGGGCCAGAATGGCTAAGCTCTCTCTGAAGAAAAATAAGGGGGACTTTCAGTGCCAGACATCAGAACTTATCCATAAAGTCTAATAATGAAGACTCTATGATTTTAGTACCAACATATAAAAACTGATAGAACAGTGAGTTCAAAAACAGACCCACACATGTATAGAACTTGAATTTATATCAGTGGTGACTTGTATAATCTTTGATCCATCAGTTCCTCCTTTTGGACTCTTTCCCATGGAATTATACAAGCATTTAACATTAAATGTACAGGATGTTTATTGTATGACATTGTGTATATTGATTATTGAAAATCAGAATGAAATGTTCAGCAATAGAAAGCTCATTAAATAAATTATAATACACTGAGTAGTATATGGCCATTGAGAAGAAAGGAGGAGCTCTAAGTTCTGACATGGAAAGATGCATCATTTTGTTAAGAAACCAAAGTTTTGTATGTATGGCTGTGTGTAGAAAAGAATCTGAAAGGATATACACCAAGCTATTAGTAGTGATTATAAAAGGGGGATGAGGCAGGGATTTTACTTCCTGGTTTAAATATTTTAGTTTGTTTTATGTATTAGGAAGTAGCATATAACTTTTAAGGAACCAAGCAAAACAAAGATATTTAAATGACAAATTTCTAATATGAATAAGGCCACAAATAGTTTGTTTTTGTTTTTTTTTAAAGATTTTATTTATTTATTTGACAGAGATCACAAGTAGTCAGAGAGGCAGGCAGAGAGAGAGGAGGAAGCAGGCCCCATGCAGAGCAAAGAGCCCAATGCGGGGCTAGATCCCAGGACCCTGGGATCATGACCTGAGCCGAAGGCAGAGGCTTTAACCCACTGAGCCACCCAGGTACCCCAGACCACAAATAGTTTTAAATTGTTGAGAAAGTTGGTGTCGTTTTGGCTGCTGTTTATGATAGAAAATCAAAATAATGGAACGTGTGGCTGGCTCAGCTAGAGGTTGCTTTTCTATACATGTTGCAGAGAGGTACGTGTGTGTGTCTTCGTAATTTTGGGGCAGTGATAATTATAGTCACATCAGCAATCATGTCTCCTTTTTCCCCTTTATGGGCTGTAGTTCAAGGATTTTTGATTATGAAGCTAACATTCTTAAACTTAGAGCTTCTTAAATTGGATGGGTAACTGAATTCTCAGGGAAAATAATAACATCCTTAGAAAAAGGAAGATTGACTAATTAGTAATAGATCCTATCATGGAAATGAAAATCGGTTATTGATTTAATTAGTTGAAATGTGGAGAACACTCAGAAAAGATTTGTAGCCCACTTAGCTCTTGCCGACTTGACAATTTGTTTTGTTCCAGATTCCTGTTCATCCTGTACCCGATCCCTTAGTTCATGAAGTTCTAAACTTAGCTTTCAAGCACTTTAAACATAAGGAAGGGTAAGTAAAATGCTGGCTTGGGATCGATGCTTTTCTCTGCAGGCCACGTTTGGACCATTTAAGTATAATTCAAACTCATTGATCATTTGTTTTTAGAGTTCTAAGCATTTTCCTTCCCTTCCTTCCTTCCTTCCTTTCTTCTTTTTTGAATCCACACCAAATGCTTCCAAGAAAGGTGTTTTGTTTTGTTTTTAGGCTGTGTCCCCATAGGAAAGATTTTATTTAAAAATTCTTGATTGGATTTATAAGAATTAGAAGGTTAAATTTCATGACAAAGTAAAATCCAGATAGAAGAAAATTCATGTGGTTTTTATTATCCTATCGATGAGTGTTTAGAGAGGAAAAAAAAAAACTGTATAACACCCTGACGAGGGATTTTCAGATTTATTAGGGAGAGTTTATAGAAAAATTTGATAATACATTTGTTCTCTTGTTGTAGATATTCAGGAACCAACACTGGGAATGTGCATATTATCGCCGATTTATATGCAGAGGTGACAGGGGTTCTTGCCCAATCAAAGTAAGTGTTATAAATCACTGATTTCAGTTTGTGTTTTAGAATCCTTCCTTACTTGGGGCGCCTGGGTGGCTCAGTCGATTAAGCATCGGCCTTCGGCTCAGGTCATGATCTCAGAGTCCAGGGATCTAGTACGCATCGGGCTCCCAGCTCTGCAGGGAGTCTGCTTCTCCCTTTGACCCTCTCCCCTCTCATGTTCTCTCTCTCTCTCAAATAAATAAATAAAATCTTAAAAAAAAAAAGGAATGCTTCCTTACTAGTATAATAGATACGGTTTTAGATCTATTTTTTTTCATAGTTATTTTGTAAAGATGTTTATTTATTTATTTGACAGACAGAGATCGCAGGCAGAGAGAGAGGGTGAGGCAGGCTCCCTGCTGAGCATTGAGTGCGATGCGGGGCTCCATCCCAGGACCCTGAGATCATGACCTGAGCTGAAGGCAGAGACTTTAACCCACTGAGCCACCCAGGCACCCCCATAGTTATTTTGAACTCCATCTTATATTACTTTGCTGCTCTAATCCTTAGAGGATTTCAAAGTTATATCTATACATTAATTTCACAACTTGTTTTCATTTATTTGGGGTTTCCCACTAATTCTGAATTAAGGAAATTGGAAATTACCAGGAATAGGACATTATCTTATTGCTTATTTTTAACTATTCTATGAGAAGTTTTTTTTTTTTTTTTATGATTTTATTTATGTATTTGACAGAGGGAGACACAGCAAGAGAGGGAACACAAGCAGGGGGAATGAGAGAGGGAGAAGCAGGCTTCCCACTGAGCAGGGAGCCCAATGTGGGGCTCGATCCCAGGACCCTGAGATCATACCCTGAGCCAGAGGCGGATGCTTAAGGACTGAGCCACCCAGGTGCCCCAGAAGTGTTTCTTTTAAGTCTTTTTTTTTTTTTTTAAGAACTCTACAGAGCTAGTAATAACTTTTTTTAAAAAAAGATTTTATTTATTTATTCATGAAAGACAGAGAGAGAGAGAGGGAGGCAGAGGAAGAAGCAGCCTCCCCATGAGCAGGGAGCCCGATGTGGGACTTGATCCCAGGACCTCTGGATCATGACCTGAGCCAAAGGCAGGTGCTTAACCATCTGAGCCACCCAGGCACCCAATAATGACTTTTAATACTTTCTAGTTGAGTGCTTCCATTTCTGAGTGCAGTGTCTTCCTCCTAATTATCTTATTTGTTTAAGCACCAAATAGTGTTTTGGATAGGTAGAAGAGATACCAAGAAAGAAAAAGGAGATAATAGATTACTCCATAAAGGTGTTATTCATTAGGAGTTAAACTCATTGAACTGCCTTGAACCATCATTATAGTAAATAGTAAAAAAGTTTGTCTTTAGTATCTCGTGGTTCCTATGAAGACTATGGAATTTGAATTTCCTTTGTTGCTACTGGGAAATTTGTGTGGTAAAAAGTTATCAATGAAGATTTTCTTGGATGTCATTTAAAGAGTCTTGGGTCCTGAAGTCATCAGATGAAAACCTTTCTGAATTCTAAGAAGCCAAGTCCTCTTCTTGTTAATGTTTGGTTCCTGTGATTTTAGTGACAAATAATTATTATGAGAAATTTAATAAAACAGAAAGACCCTTGGATTCCAGTGTTATTGCAGTGGGAACGGTTTTATCTACTTTATATTTTCTTTATGAGATGTAAAAGAGTACGTTCATGAAAAATGGTATTGTTTTCCCCAAGACTCAAATGGAGGTGGATAAGTATTTTTTTCTATCATGTATCCATATTTTATTAGTATGCACTATTTTTTTTTTCCAGTGTAGTCAGTGATGATTGGAAAATATGTCTCATTTGTTATTTTTACTTTCAGGAACTGGTTTCCCCAAGTAACATTAATAGTAAAATCTCTAGCTGTTTCATATTATATAGAGGGGGGGAAATTAAGTATTATTGGTTATTAAGTTGTTAGGTATCTCTTTGTAGTGTAAGCAGAGAAAAAACTTGGTCACTTCAACAGTTGTGGTCATTTGAATCCAGGATGGTGCTTATATTTTAAAGCATTTTGGTTCTTTTACTTACTCACATTGTGTGAGACCATGTCCTCCCATTCCTCTCTTTCAGTTTTTCTGCAGTGTAAGGAGAAATTAATTTTAAGTGATGGTGGTCTAAAATTGTTTGGTTCATGTCTTTGAACAAATTTGTGTAGTTCCTAATCTGTTCTCTTTATATCTCAAATTACAGACTTTATAAAAAGGAGCCTTAAAAATTAAAGATACTATCTGATTGATAGGGGGACGTTTTATGGGTGGATTATTTTATTTTCTTTTTATTATGATTATTATTAAACAGTAATGAAGCTGTACTGATGCTATGATAGGAATAAATCTTTTTTTTTTTTTTAAGATTTTATTTATTTATTTGACAGAGGTCATAAGTTGGCAGAGAGGCAGGCAGAGAGAGAGGGGGAAGCAGGCTCCCCGCTGAGCAGAGAGCCCGATGTGGGGCTCGATCCCAGGACCCTGGGATCATGACCTGAGCCAAAGACAGAGGCTTTAACCCACTGAGCCACCCAGTTGCCCCGAAATCTTATTTTATCTACTTACGGAACATTTAATTTTATAATAAATGAACAGCAGATTTGGAGTGACAAATAACTGTGTTTTTCTCTATGCTTTTCTGGTAATTTTGAAGAAGGCCGAAAAAAGAGATGATGTCTAGGTATAATATCTTTAGATTCCCATGTTGAGTATCGTGTGGGACGATAGTGTTTTAAATTCATATCCTATTATATATTCGTGTATATTACAGGTTTCAGGCTGTGAGGAAGAAGTTTGTGACAGAGTTGAAAGAGCTACGGCAAAAGGAGCAGAGTCCACATGTGGTACAAAGCATCATCAGCTTAATAATGGGAATGAAATTTTTTCGAGTAAAAATGTATCCTGTAGAAGATTTTGAAGCGTCCTTTCAGTTCATGCAGGTGATAAACCTCCTCCATTGCAGGGATTAGAATTAGCCTCATAGTGGTTATTCTTGCTCTTCAGGACTTTTTAAAAGAAACAAAATGTATAGAAATTAATGACAACATTATTAATTCCTAACCACGAGTGTTAAATTGGTCACAAGTGCGAAATAACTTTTTTAATTTGAGTGTGTTTGACCTTAACTTTTCGGTAAAATGACAGTACTTAGAAAATTATCATGATCCTAAAAAGTCTTAAATCTTCCTCTTTTGTGAACCTAATATATACCTCTTTCCCCCTCAAGGAATGTGCTCAATATTTCTTAGAAGTAAAAGATAAAGATATAAAACATGCACTTGCTGGTTTATTTGTGGAGATTCTTATCCCTGTAGCTGCTGTAAGTATGTTTCAATTTTTATATTATATGTTAAAAAGTACCTTTTCACTGAAGAAATTCCCACATGAAATATTCTTACTTTCTGGTAATTTCATAGACTAATAATTGGAAACTTGGAATGTAATGTGGATGCGGGGAAAGTGGTCATTCGCCAAATGCCAGTAGAGCACTGATCTCTCTTTTAAATGAAAGAATGGGCCCAGGCCCTTAAGATTCAGAGACTGTTAGGAGGGCAGAGTATCTGCAACTAGCCTCTAGGTTATGCCTCTTTGTCATGGCTTCCCAAAGTAGCTCAATGCATTTACTCGTGGCTTTGCTTCTAAAATATGGTGGCCATTTTAATAGCTTCTGAAGATATTCCATATTCAAAGTACTGTAACATGTACCTTGGAATTTACAGGACTGTCTCGATTTTAAATGTTCTGTTCTGTAGTTGCTGTTGACATTCATCATACTTGTCGAACTATATATTCTAAATTATTTAGAAGATAGGGTTATTATAAATAGGATTGCATTAACATCTAGGGGAGCGGATTTATAAAAGCCTTTCTTGGTGTAAAAGGAGTGTGTTATTTGAAAATAATTTTTGCAGTGACTAGTAACAGCATGCTATAAATAGAATTAAGGGATTTTATAATACTTAGATGCCAGGTTTTTTATTTCCCATGGATTTTTTTTTCTTCTCTAACCCAACTTAGTTCTGCATATGTTATACGCTACTCACTTTCAGTACACTACACATGCTGTATATTCTTTTCATGTATATCATTATTTCATTTTTAAACTTGAGGTCAAATTGACATACAATAACTATGCGTACTTAGAGTATAGAGTTTGACATCTGTATGCACCAATGAAACCATCACGCAATCAAGATAATATACATATTTGGAGCTCCTGGGTGGCTCAGTCGGTAAAGCCTCTCACCCTTGATTTTGACTTAGGTCGTGACTTCAGCGTTCTGAGATCGAGCCCCGTGTCGGGCCCTGTACTGAGCATGGAGCCTGCTTAAGACTCTCTCTCTCCCTCTCCCTCTGCAACCCCCTCCCCCCAAAGATAATGTACATATCCATCACAACCTAAAAGTTTCCTTTTTTTTTTTTTTTAAATTCCCCCCTTCCACTCACCCCACCTTTGGTGAGTGCAACTATCGATGTTCTATCACTCTACATTAATTTTGGTTTTCCTAGAATTCCTAGAATATCAATGGAATTTTACAAAACAAAGTTTTTTACTCGGCATAATTTGAGTTCCAACTATGTTGTGGACTATATCAGTGGGTTTTCCTTTTTTGAGTAGTATTTCATGTATATAAGTATGCCGTGATTTGGTTATGTATTCGCCTGTTTCTGGACATTGGGTTGTTTCCAGCGTTTGGCTGTTACAGATAAAGCTGCTGTGAACATTTATGCACAATTCTGTATATGGGGAAAAATTTTTTCTTAAAAAATTTCCACCAAAAAATTGGTGGACAGAATGGCAGGTGTATGTTTGGTTGTTAAAGAAATCATCAAACCACATTCCAAAATTGTTGCACACTTTGCATTCCAAGGAGCTGTGTGAGAGTTCTAGTTCCTCCACAGCCTCACCACCCCTTGGTTTCGTCAGTTGTTCTAGTTTTAGCCATTGTAGTGATGCACGAGCAGAAGGCCCAAATCAGGGCTCCATCCCACAACTCGCAAGACCATGACATGACCTGAAACCAAGAGTTGGAGGCTTCTTTTCTTCTTAATTTATTTATTTG
>ML104217.1:0-49516 GCA_003697995.1 Taxidea taxus jeffersonii | reverse complement strand
CAGCATCCTGGGATCGAGTCCCACATCGGGCTCCTTGCTCAGCAGGATACCTGCTTCGCCCTCTGCCTCTGCCTGCCTCTCTGCTTCCCTCCCTCCCCCCCCCCCTCTCTGACAAAAAAAATAAAAAAAAAAAAAAAAATCTAAAAAATAAATAAATAAATAAATAAATAAATAAAATGTTTTAGGTGCAGATATTTTATCAGATATATGCTCTGTGAATATTTTCTCCTAGTCCGTGATTTGTCTTTCGTTCTCTTAACTCTCTTTGGAAGAGAAGTTTTGACAAAGTCTGATCTATCATTTTGTTCTTTCATAAATTGTGCTTTTAAAAAAATATTTTATTTATTTATTTGACAGACAGAGATCACAAGTAGGCAGAGAGGCAGAGAGAGGGGCGAGGGGAAGCAGGCTCCCTGCTGAGCGGAGAGCCCAACGCAGGGCTCCATCCCAGGACCCTGAGATCATGACCTGAGCCGAAGGCAGAGGCTTTAACCCACTGAGCCACCTAGGTGCCCCAAATTGTGCTTTTTGTATCATATCTAAGAAGTCTTTGCCTAACCCAAGGTTCCAAAGGTTTTCTCCTGTATTTCAGTTTTAGGGCTTAATTTTAGGTCAGTGGTTCATTTTGAGTTAATTGTGTGTATGGTTGTTTTGTTTTGTTTTGTTTTGTTTAAGTTTTGTTTTGTTTTTACGTATGCTATCCATTTGTTCTGTCACCATCTGACCTTTTGTGGACAAGACAATTCTTTCTAAGTAGCTTAGGTTTTTGTTTAAAAAATCAGTTGGCTGAGGGGCACCTAGGTGGTGGCTCAGTTGGTTAAGCATCTGCCTTCGGCTCAGGTTGTGATCTCAGGGTCCTGGGATCGAGCCCCACATCAGGCTCCCTCAGGAGGGAGTTGTCTTCTTTCTCTCTCTCTCCCTCTGTCCCACCCTACTGCTCATTCTCTCTCTCTCTCAAATAAATAAAATCTTAACAAAAAATCAATTGGCTGTATATGTGTGGGTCTGTGTATCTGATTCTGTCATGTTCCATAATGGTTCTATAAATGATAGGTTTATATTATAAAAAAGAAAACAGACCAACTGGAGTGGGATGCTATCTGACTCAAACTGCATGCAAAGCAATAATTCTTGACTTTTGTTCATACCCATTAAAAAAATTCTTCAAATATTTAATTATAAGGAAATAGTTTCTATAAGTAAGAATTTCAAGAAAGGTATCAAAAATCATGCCAATCGCTGTCATAAATATTTAAAAATCTTCACTTTCCGTACAATTCCATGCCCACCTTTTCTAAGCATGCTCTAGACAAGACCTGAATGCCACAAATCAATTAATATGAATATATAGATCACAAGCCATTTAATTCAATATTATAAAATGAAAGTCTAAACTACATTTTGATTCTTAAGATAAAATAAATTTCTCCACTTTTAAAATTTTCAACTAAAATAAAGCCTGAGTAAATGGAAAGTTACTAACTTCCATTTCTAGCCAAGATGATATAATTTATAAAATCCTTTCTAAAACCATCAGTTTTAATCTGTTATAATTAGTACATGTATTTCAATTTCTTCTTCTAGAAGTGGTTTGAATTATTGCCTATCCAATCCCAGATTGTCATTGGTGCTTCCCCCTTGTGTGAAAATCTGGTTTTGCCAGCTGCCTAACTAGGATTAGGTGTTTGTTTGTTTTTTCAGGTAATTAAAAGGAGCACGTTGTAGGAAGAAGGATCCTTGACTGTGGTCCATTAACTGTGTTGCCTGATTCTTCTTTTTTTGCCATGTTTGCTTTGTTTGCTAAGGCAGCCCTAACAAAATACCCCAAACTAGATGCTTAAACAACAATTATTGACTCCACAGTTATGGTGGCCGGGTGTCCGAGACCACGTGTTGGCAGGTTGATCCCCCCTGACGACTGAGAAGGAATCTCTTCCATGCCTCTCACCTAGTTTCTGATGTCTTTGGCCTTCCCTGGCTCAGACAACCATCACCTGAGCTCTGCCTTCACTTTTACATGGCATTCTCCTTTGTGCGTCTTTGTCCAAATTCTTTTTTTTTTAAAGGACAGCTGTCATGTTGGGTTAGGGTCCCTCAGCCCCAGTAGGACTTCATCCTAACTTAACTAATTACATCTGAATTTTCCAAATAAGGTCACACATTATGAGGTACGCAGAGTTAGGATTAGTATCCGAATTTGGATTGTGGGAGAGGTGACCATTCAATCCATAGTGCCCACTCTGCACATAGAGCTCCTTCTGTCTGGAACCTTCTTGCCTCTTTAATAACTTTCCTACCTCTTTTGCCTGGTTGGACCCCACTTACTCATTCATTACATGTATGGAGTGCTTTCTTTGGATCAGAGCCTCTTCTGTGCAAAGGGAATGCAGGAATGATCAAGGGAGGAAAGACTCCCTGTCCTTAGCTACTTTTAGTGCAGACTACAGATAGTCATCTAGTAGGTACAATATATAGTATATAGATGGTGATGAGTACTATGGAGAAATGTAAAATAGGGTCGGGGAGAAGAATTGCTGAAGGAGTAAGGAAGTTGAAATTTTAGATAGTGATTAGGTGAGACCTCCACCTGGAAAGAGGTGATTGTGTGGTAACTGCTGGAAGAGCTTCTTGGGCATTAGAAACCAGTGCAGACACCGGGAAGCAAGACCATGCATGGTATGTCCTAGGAACAGCAAGAAGCTAGCTGATGTGGCCAGATCCCAGGGCAGGAGGGCAGGGTAGTGGAGGACAAGGCCAGAGGTTACACAGGAACTTTTGCACTCTTTTCAGGCAAGAGGAGCTGGATTCAGCCGAGGTGTTGTTTCCTTGTGGAGGTTTTCTCTAGGGGCCCCTTATTTGAGCCAGGAACACACCTAAGAGAATTTCTCTCTTGCAGCCCTGTTTGTTGTAGTGCATGCGCATTGCCTACTCTCCTACCCCAGTTCTCAGGGCAGGGACCGGGCTTTCCTTCTTTTCTGAACAGTGGGTCGTTAGGCAGTTTACAGGACTTCAGTGAAATAGTCGTGAATTATTAACTGATTTGGAACCTTACAGAAGTTTCTTGTAATTCTTGGATCATTTAACTTAATGTTTGTAACCGTTTTCTATCTTTTTTCTATTATCTCTTGACCTAGGCTGTTAAAAATGAAGTGAATGTTCCTTGTTTGAAAAATTTCGTGGAGATGCTTTATCAGACTACTTTTGAACTGAGCTCCAGAAAGAAGCATTCATTGGTATTGAAAAGCATTTCAACCCTTTACATATTTCATTAGGAGTTAGAGTAATTGATTTATGAATTCAGAAGAGATTTAAAAGAATTATAAAAGATGAAATGATAAAATATCCAAAATACAGCATAAGGGCAAGTTTTATATATTTTTCCTGCTCTTTTTAAGATTTTCTAATCCTAATTGGACTAGCTCTACATTTGATAGGTTATTCACACTTCATTTTGGTATTGGCTTGTCTTGACAGCTGCTTTAAATTATGTATTATACTATGTGGAAGGTTGACTATACTATTGAACCATAAATTCCCTTGTTTTACATTATAAAAAGTTGTACTCAGAAGTATTAGATTATTTAGGAACTGTTGTCTGTCTAATTACATCATTCCTATTCAGAGATTTAAGATTTATCCCCCTCTCCCCCACCACCCCACGTAACCACCCACTTCATATAATGTTAAAGGAGCTTCTGTAAATTTTTATGTAGCTCGGAGAAAGTGTGGAGAATTAGACAAATACTTGGCCACTTACGATAGAGATCTAATAATGAATAAATAGTGATTGTGCCAGGCATTGAACTAAGTGCTTTGCATTCTTTGTTTTACTTTAAGCCTCACAACCCTGTGGGAGACACGTAGTTATTATTCTGAGCTCCACATGTTAGGAAAGCGAGCCTTGGAGCACATCATGTATCTGCCCTGAAGTCACGCACCTGGCGAATAGCTCACATTTTAGTGCTAGTCTGTCCTTGATCCCAGGGGATCACTAGCCCCTGTACTGCTTGAAGGAACGATGGGTCTGTGGAAAAATAAAAGCACAAGAGGAGATAGATTAAGGAGTTGTTCTAGTAGAAAATTTGCCCTTCATCGTGTTTTTGTTAGATTACTCTGTGAGATCGTACCTCTTATGACAAATGGGAATCCTGCCTTAAAAAAACGTACTTCTCTTTGTTGGTGAGAATAAATATAATTAAGAGATCCAGTGCTTTTTCCTGAAAAATGTTAATCCCCCTTTCCCTGTCTCCTACAGGCTCTATATCCACTAATTACCTGCCTTTTATGTGTCAGTCAGAAACAGTTTTTTTTAAATAACTGGCATATTTTCCTACAGAACTGTTTGTCACATTTAAAGGTAAGACATAGTCACGTTTCTGACCTGTAAATATTCTGACTATAGTATATTCATTTATGTATATACGTGTATATATATATGTATATACATATGTATATATAGAATAATATGTATTAAAATGTTCCTTGTTACCGGTATATTTGAATAGTAATACTTTACCATATTGCTTTTCTTTTACATCATTCTTTCTGTGGGGAATCATGTATCAACATGAATAAACTTGTGATTGAGAATTTAGTTTGACTTAACGCAAAATTGTACATTCTTAACAGCTGTTGTTTATATTATCTTAGATCTAGCAATATTTGTTAATAAATACATTCCTTTAGAATTGCAGAGTGTTAATCTTACAGAACCTTCCAGATACTTATTTTGTGTTTCATTTGAAAAAATTAAGTAATGTTGTCCCCAGTCTGAAAAGGAAACAAGCCTTGATATTAAATGTCACTAAAAGCACATTTAATGTAAGTATGCCCGGCTGAATCTAAAAGCCTGGTATTGGATCCACATGGGTACAAAAGCTCCTTAAATGATTCTGCCTTGAACCAAGAGATGGTTGTTACTAACACTATTTGGCATATCCATGTCTGGTCTTTCACTGTTGTCAACAAAACTGTGTGATAGTAGGATTTTTATCTTCCCAGGATACTCTACTAGCAGATCTAATGGGATTTTCCTTTCTTCTGTGGATAGGAGCTCAGTTGTGTCTGCATAAAACGTGGCACTGTTCCTCACCTGAATGTCATGGAAATGCTTGATTTGAACATAGATATGTTTGAGTATTTGCTTACAAGTTATAGAAACATGATAGACATGACATTTCATTTCCTGTTACTCCTCTAAGTTAGGGATAACATCGAAAACTTTTATACTTTGAAGACAGTGAAAGCAAGCACAGATAGATGAAATGACTTTTCTCTGACCCTATAGGTCATTGGGATATTTGAGAAATAGGTTTGGCTCTTCTTTCCCACTTCGAGAATGGTCCACAGAACCACATTATCCTATATATACTTCCCATGACATTGTATATCATTTTCAAAAGTGCCTTGATCACTTAAAGAGGTATACAGAAAAATACCAGTCTTTGAAAAACAGATTTGGTTATTTTTCTCCTAGCTACACGTCAGTATTACTCATACTTGGATGAGAATTGATATGTTCTCTTTGCTTCCTATATGAAGATTCTCAGGACCAGTCAAGCTTGTTAAACTTTTTATGTCATGCAACCAGAAAATGGGTTTTATTTAATTAATTGCATTAAACTGTTTTCTGTCCTCATTTTGAAAAATTCGTACAGATATAGATTCTGAAAGGGAATTGATCATTTTCTGGGTGGTATGATTTTCCATACTTGTAATAAAATATTGTAAGACATGCATTTAAGTGTTTGCTGAGAGGTTGCTTTGTTTCATGACAATTCATACTTTTCTGTTGCTTGTTGGAATTTTTTTATATATATACGTTTCCACCTAACATATTTGCAATTCTTTTGCAGTACCTTAACTTTTATTTTTTGTCTTAAGGCTTTCATTTAAAATGCTGTTTTCTTTGAACCCTTCCCTCCTATTAAATATTTCTGGCATATTGTCCATTTTCATTAATGGCAATGTCCATCTGCCAGGCTAAAGGAGATAAGAGCCACCTTAGCATGAATATTTGGAATATAGTTGTCTTGGCCATTAACCCTTAAACTTACATTAAGGCTCTATTCAGCAGAAATTTTCTGAATCAGCTTCTGTTTATTAGGTTTTAGAGACTGTGGCTACACTGCAGTTGAGGTAAGACATTGAGTATGCAGGGAAAAAACCTACACTAGGTAACTGTTACAGCAGATATGATTTATTTGTTTTATATATAGGAAAAACTGGTTCAAGATAAAGGCCTACAGTGATTTTGTTTTGAGATTCAAGTAACCTCCTGATTTAAAAAAAAAAAAATCTATAACAGTTTTTCATTTATTAGACTTATGACTTCTTAAAGCTTGTTTTTATTAATATTTACCATATGCTAGTTGCTCTAAATATAGTATCTCTTAATTTTTACTGTAACTGAGGCTATAGGAAATAACCCATGCCAAAAAGTGGCAGAGATAGGATCTGCTTCTAGATCCATTCAGTTCCATAACTTTTGCCTTTTTGAAGTCCACCTTTTAATGGTCTCTAAGGAATTTTGCTATACTGAATATTTTCCGAAAATATTTGGCTATAATTCTAGGATAGTAAAAAGCAGTATTCTCTAGAGCCATAAGAATAAATAGGAGACATTTTCAAAACACTTAACTATTGTCTACTTTTTTTTTTGAATGATCCTACTAGTTTTTGAAGTTGGCGGCCATGAGAAATGGGCCTTAGTCCTGTAGGCCCATAACTACCATGAGAAAGCATCCATTGATATTCACAGAAAATGCTAGATAAGTTATTTGTGTCCTAAACAGAATTTGGTAGTTTCCTATTTCCCTATCTTTATATCCATTAAGGTCACTGTGTGAAATATGATGGCCAAGTTTCTGAAGAATAATTGGAGAGGGATGGGGGAGGGGCTAATAAGAGTAGATTTCCTATAGAAATAATTGAAGATTTTTTTTTCTACAATGCATGCTTATTTTCCTTTAAAAATTTACCCTCGCTCAGACTCAAAAGCAGTGGTCTGAGGAACATTTAAGATAGTTATAGTTAGCAATTTAACCATTTTCTCTTAGTTCGAGTACTGTAGATGTATCCCATGATCCACGAATTGTAGGATTTTTTTTTTTCCTTAGTGTTTCTGGCCACTGTCTTGGAACTTTCAGATTTCTTCTAAATAGAGACCTTGGTGAAGAGCTGTCTTGTTTTGTGCTTATTTTCATCTAACATGCATGTGCCGCATCTCATGTTTACGTTTGCTGTCTCACATTGCTTTATTTAGATGCCATCTAACAACAGTATCAGAAAACAAATAGAAACACTCCAGGTGAGTTGTGTTGACGGTATAAAGTAAACTACTGCTTTATCTCCTTTAAGTGTGGCTTTTTCCCCCCCTGACCCATTGTTGCATCGCATGTCTGATGTGTTTATTCCAACCTGCTTCTCCTCCTGTCAAAGACTGGCAGGGACACTGTCCAGGGTTCATATTAACGTGGCCCCAAGAAGATGAGCTTACAGGCTGCAAGGGATCATGAAATGTGGATTCTTAACCCACATCCTTGATTTTAAAATAGTCTGTTTAATTTATTGTCTAACATTAATTACATTGTAAAATTAAGGCGATAGTGGCTTAGATTGTGACTATGATTTTTGATGCATGACTTTTCAAAACTTTCATCCTATTGGTTTGGGTTTTAAACAAAATATTTTGGTTTTGGTTCCCAGTAGAAAAAAAGGGAAACATTAAAAATGATTGCTGCCAAACATATTGGACATTCCAGAACTTTATTGGATTTTAACTTATGTAACAATCTGATTATTCATTTTACACCAAAAATTGTGACCAGGGAATTTTATATATATATATATATATATATACATATATATATACACATCTATCTTTGTTTAAGGCTCAGATCAATTTAGGATGTTTTTATTGTTCAGACATGTATAGCCGTGTTTTAGTGACTGAATAAGTATCACTGCTTGATCATTTTTCATCTGGTTTTGGCTTTGTTCAGTATAGAGTAACTCTGCTTTGTAAACATAGTAGTCCCTTTTAGAACGTTTGAAAGTCAAGTGGTTTTCATTCCAGATACCTCAGCTTTTAACATGAGATAACCCAAATACTTTATTAGCCATTCATGGAAGAACATTTTTTATATGGAATTGGACTTACTTATTTTTAATATCTTTTGAAAATAGAATTTAATAATGTGAAAATACTACTTGGAGTATACATATTATATTTTGCTATCTTGGATTTAAATTATAGATAAGAAAGTACGACAAAAAACTTGGTAGTAACTAGTAACAATGGATATATTCCTTGATACTTCATATGTTACTTTAGTTACATTAGTAACAAATTAGTAACTACTGGGGAGTGTATTTGAAATTTGGACTCATTATGGATTTAGCAGTGGCAGGAGATTGATGTTGGGACACTAACCAGCAGAATAGCTGATACTCCATTCCTTTTTATTTTATTTTTTTTTCTTCAGCGGTGGGAAGGGGCAGAGGGAGAGAGAGAATCCTTAGCAGGCTCCACACCCAGGGTGAAGCCCTACCTGGGGCTTGATCTCAGGACCCCAACGTCATGACCTGAGCTGAAATAAAAAATCAGTCCCTTAACCGACTAAGCCACCCAGGCATCCCAGTATTCCATCCTTAATTATATCAATTCTTCATACAGATGTGTAAAATTATATTTTCTAGTGGCTGTTTTTTTCTTAATTCTGAGTTGTTATTGTTTTGCTTTGCTTTTTGTATGTAGTTGTCCGTTTTTCTGTATGTTAAGAAAAGGTAAAATAGAGTGGCTAAATTACTTAGTATCTTAAAACTACCTTTTATTCCTTGCTGTATATAAAATAATTGTTTAACAATAAGAAGTCCCCAAACCTGGGGCACCCGGGTGACTCACTCTGTTAAACTTCTGCCTTCAGCTCAGGTCATGATCACAGGGTCCCTGCTCAGGAGGAGCCTGCTTCTCCCTCTGCCCCTCCCCCTGCTTGTGCTTTCTCTCTCTCTCTCTGAAATAAATAAATAAAAATTAGAAAAAAAAAATCTCCCAAACCAAATTAAATGAATGCTAATTTATAGCAATCAGTGCATCCTAGAACCAATCAACATGCATAAAGAAATGCTCCTGGGGCACCTGGGTGCCTTAGTCAGTTAAGTGTCTGATTTTTGGCTTGGGTCATGATCTTGGGGTCCTGTGATTAAGCCCTGTGTCCGGCTCTGCGCCGGGCGTGGAGCCAGCTTAGAGATTCTCTCTCTCCCTCTCCTTCTGCCCACCACCCTCCCCCCAGAATGCTCCTAAAGAAAGTGACCATGAGCTACATTTTGAAAATTTACAGTTAAATCTCATTTCATGACTCTGGTCATTTGAGAACTTAACTTTCTAGAAGAAGTAGCATGAAGAAAAAGTTTACAGGTCAAATTATGATTGAAATGGAATAATTTTCTCATTCTAAATGATAATTTAAGTAATGTCTCATTCTAAACAAAATGTAAAGGTACAACAACTAACATATATTGAGCATTTAGCATGTGCCGGGCAGTGTTCCAAGTGCTTCTCACATAATAACTTCCTTAATCTTTGAGGTAGATACTATTTTGTCTCCATTTGAGAGATGACAAAATCGTACCAAGTGATCAAATGGTGTCCCAAGATGGGCTCTGGCCAGTATCACTCCTGATTTCAGAGTCCATGCTTTTCGCCCTCTATTCTCTTTTCCCTTATAAGGATAATCACCCAATAATAGTTCTCATTTTTTTGTAAATGCAAATATCTATAATAACTTTTGGTGTTCTGAATTTTAACTATATATGGGCTGCAGTGAATTACTCCAAAGATGAGTAATCCTTCCATCATGATGTCAGTACTATGTGAACCATTTACTATCAAGTAAGTTGATGGGTGTATAGTTTAGGAGTTCTTTAAAGTGTTAATGTAATATTAATATAATACTTATATTTTACTATTTTGTTTGAGCATCTGAGGAATGGCTCAGGATTTCCTTATTTATGGTTACCTTTCAATTTTCTGTACTTACCATATACCGGAAGTATATTTACATATCTAAGCCTGCTTTAGATCCAAAATAGAAAGGAATGGGGCAAGGGCTTTTAGTTCTTGATAGATTGTATTTGGTCAGAAATGATTACAAGTGGTTTAATAAGTTTATTTTTTTCCTCTTTTGTTTTTAAACAGAATAAAGATCCTAAAATGTCTCGCGTTGCACTGGAATCTTTGTATAGATTGTTGTGGGTTTATGTAATTAGAATAAAATGTGAAAGCAACACTGTAACTCAAAGGTAAGTGCCTTTGTATCAAAGTATATATTTAGGGGTGCCTGGGTGGCTCATTCATTAAAAGGCTGCCTTCTGCTTGGGTCATGATCCCAGCGTCCTGGGATCGAGCCCTGCATCAGGCTCCCTGCTCAGTGCGGAGCTTGCTTCTCTCTCTCTCCCGCTCCCCCCTGCTTGACTTCCCTCTCTCGCTGTGTCTCTCTGTGTCAAATAAATAAATAAAATCTTAAAAAAAAATAAAAGTGTATATTTTTAAAAATCTTGGTAAAAGATATCACACTGATGGAATTTTAGTGGGCCTTGTGAAGACCTTAAGAAGGAATATGAATTCTCTTGACATCTTACGAAGAACAGGAAGAATGTTGTTAATGTCATTATCTCTTTATGACTCAGTCTCTTCTTTTTTTTTCCTGTAGCCGTCTTATGAGCATAGTGTCAGCACTTTTTCCAAAAGGTTCACGTAGTGTGGTTCCTCGTGATACACCTCTCAATATATTTGTGAAGATTATTCAGTTCATTGCTCAGGTGAGTGCTGAACCCCATAATACACATATACCTTATGCACACATATAACTTATGCATAATCTATTATAGTAATTTGGAGTTTTTAAATTTGTTGCCCACCTAAAAGCATGATAACAAAACACTTATTAATATTGAATAGTGAAAAATGAGAGTATGCTAATAATTTTTTTGTGACAAAGTCATTTTAAGTCCTTGATCCGCACCCTTGCAGAAGGCAGTGAGACCCACAGGCAGAAGAAGCACGTAATTGAGGAAGGGCCCAGGAGGTCTGTCCCAAGATTTTTGGAAACTTGTTCTCTCGTGCATTAATCTAGTTTCTTAGGGACAGATATAGAATCCACTGCAGCTAGGGGAGCTAGTGAAGCAATCTGGATGGTTCACAGAGTGGTTAGTAGGACTAGTCTGAATGACTAAGAGGAAATTGCAGAATTGGGCTATCGGGGTAGCTGCTGCTGTGGTCCCCATCAATAGAAGATTCCTTCTGTCCCATTCTCCTCTTCCTCAAGTGTGCCGGTTCCCATGGACTCACATGGGTATATATGCCTCTTGGCAGGGTCTAAGTCACATCCCAAAGCCCGCTATAGTGAGGAACCCTGGGAAATACAATTTGAGCTTTTAGTCTCTGCACTAAAGGAAGGTTTATTACAAGGTGATAGAGACTGAGTGAGCAAATCCCAGGTTTCGGTCACCTTCCCTTTGCGGACATCAGCCCTAGAGAAGCAGGTAGGGTTACCTCGCCAACTAAGGAAAATGCTTTGATTTCAGAATATTTGTTGTGTTCTCTTTGAACTAAAACTGTGATGGTTTTGACAGTTTAGATCATCTATAATGTAATAATTTTGAACAGTGAAGAAATGAGGAGTATTTAAATACAATGAATGTATTACTGTATACTGGAGCACAGAACTAATGATGATTAAATGAGTATAAATGTTTGCTTAAGGTGAATGAAAGCAAACTGCTTTAGCGCTTGTGTTCGGAAAACTTTTGCCATTGGTGCACCTCCGTATTTTTCTTCTTTCCCCTCGGATCTTACCTACTACTCCCTTAGATTAATCACCACACAACAGTGAGAACTGTGTGACTCCTCTCAAACCTCAGTTAATCTTGCTAATCTTTCATGTCCTTGGATGTTTCCCTGGAGACCTGTTCTGTCTGTCTCACTATGAACTCACCGCTCTCTGGGCCTGCTGCATGCCTGCTTTGGGACTCCCTTTTGTCATCATTCTGGGAATTCCTTCACTTAGATATTTGGGTGTGATATTGGTAAATGAGTGTTTAAAACGTTTATCCTATTTGTTGGGATAATAAATCATTTGATAATTAAGTAATATATCTATAGTCACATTTTTTCCCCCTGAGTTTGTAGGTATTTTTCTTTTGTTCGGCTAGGTTTATGAAGTTCTTAAGCGCACAGACCTGTGTTGTTGCTATTATATGTTTAATTCTTAACATGATACCTAACACATAGTAGAAGGTTATAAGGATTCTTGATATTTTTTCCTAGGAACGTTTGGATTTTGCAATGAAAGAAATAATATTTGATCTTCTCAGTGTTGGAAAATCTACTAAAACTTTCACCATTAATCCAGAGGTAAAAATAAATAAATAAACAAACAAACAAACAAACAAATAAATAAATAAATGAGATATATATGTATATGAGGTATATATAACCATATTTTTAATATATATATAAAAACATTTACCATAAAATATGGTAAATATGGTAAATACGCTATCCTATATAACCTTTTTATTTTATTTTTTTAAGAGCAGTTTCTGGAATCAGAATGCTTAGGCTCAAACCACTAGTTAGAAGCTTTGCTTTTAATTACCAATGTGATCTGGGACCAATTATTTCACCTTTCTGATGGCCAACTCAATGGTTTCATAGCATGGTGAAAAATAATCAAGAGAGGAAGTTTTCCAGATTAGTCAGTTCATCGGACTTCTATAGGTTGTGATATGAGCTCAGGTTTCTTTTATCAATATCAGTATCAGATTTTTGTTTTGTTTTGTTTTTTGTAAGTTTTTTTTTTTTTTTAATTTGACAGAGAGATTACAAGTAAGCAGAGAAGCAGGCAGAGGGGGGGGGGAAGCCTCCCCACTGAGCAGAAAGCACGACGTGGGGCTCTATCCCAGAGCCACCCAGGCACCCCAGTATCAGATTTTTTTTCTTTCTTTCTTTATTTATTTATTTGACAGGCAGAGATCACAAGTAGGCAGAGAGAGAGAGAGAAGCGGGCTCCCTGCCGAGCAGAGAGCCCGACGTGGGACTCGATCCCAGGACCCTGAGATCATGACCTGAGCCGAAGGCAGCGGCTTAACCCACTGAGCCACCCAGGCGCCCCCCAGTATCAGATTTTTAAATAAATATTATTTATTTAGGGGCACCTGGGTGGCTCAGTGGGTTAAAGCCTCTGCCTTCGGCTCAGGTCATGATTCCAGGGTTCTGGGATCAAGCCCTGCATTGGGCTCTCTGCTCAGCGGGGAGCCTGCTTCCCTTCCTTTCTCTCTGCCTGCCTCTCTGCCTACTTGTGATCTCTGTCTGTCAAATGAATAAATAAAATCTTTAAAAAAATATTATTTATTTAGCATTTAGTTCAGTTAAAGCCAGAAAAAAATTACACACCTAATCAAATATTGGCAAATTGCAATGCATGGGAAGAATGAATAAGAATGGGAAGAATGAATAAGTGGGGGTCCTTCTGTGAACCCCAGTATATTATGGACCCACTTTCCCACTTCCTTCATGATGTTTTCTACGACTGTGTGACATGACCATGTGATATTTAGACTAAGAGGGGATACCGGTGCTATGTCGTATATAAAGACAAGTAAAGCTTAAAACTTTAATCTTATTTAAATTCAAAAATACATATAAACACAAGTTTTTATTTTCTTCCGGTGTTCCAGTGAGCTTACCTTGCACACCCATCGGGATGCACATGGCCACTTTAGAGACCACTGGCGTAGACGGTGGCGGCGTGGGCGGAGGACAGTGGTGGTGCAGATGGAGAGGAGGTTGTTGACCATGGAAAGAGGCCTTGAGAAGGGATCAAGGTTGAGGGGAAAGTGCATTTGGCTTGAATGGGTGGAACATGAGGCATTTTGACATCCAAGTAGAGCTGCCACGTGGGTCCGAGGGTCCGAGTTCAGAGAAGTGAGGCTTCAAGTTGGAGGGCGTGGTGCTGTGGGTGGTAGAGGCCATGTAGACTAAAGTCGCTCTGGGCGAGAAAACCTAGTGATGGAGGAGAATGCTGTCTTGGACCTCGTTCTGACAGAGCCTCCAGCGACTCTGTGGCGAAAGGAGGCCAGAGCTACAGGGCTGGCAGAGATGACTCAGCCAGCCATGGCACAGATGAGTCAGAGGAAGGGAGTGTTGCAGAAAACAAGGACGAGTTGACAGAGTCCTGTGCTGCTTGAAAAGTCACCGCTGAGTGAGAGTGGCTTCAAGGAAGTATTATAGGGAGGACGTACTCCATTAAGATAACTGAACATAGTTAATGGAAGTTACCAGAATATATCCAGTTGAAAGGGAAACGCTGGAGATGCAAGCAAGAGAAGGGGTACTTGGTGGTGTGCCATTGCCGGGAAAGCAAGAACAGATGGGATCCCAACACCAGGGAAGCCCAGCGCCCCCTTGACTGTCGGCAGAGCAAAGGAGAGGGAGAAGAGGCGCTACCTCGTGAGAGACTGAGGACAGTTGATGGTTTTTTCTGCTGTGAAGTAGGAGACACATCATCCCTTAAAGGAGGGGATGGTAGAAGGGTAGGATGGCTAAGGAAGGAGCGAAGAGGATTGAAATTAACTTTCTAGAGAACAGAAGAGCCAGCTGGCCTTGGAAGTGAGGGGGTAGCATTCGGGAATTTGGTATTAAACCCATAATGCCCAAACTACTTTAAAAACACCAGACAGAAAAGTTAGTTTTCCTCCTGTCCTCGTGCCCCCACCCCGTCCTCCCCAGGGTTAAGACGAGATGTTTTCAGTGTGAAAAAAGGATATTTTCTGACATTCTGGTTTCATTCTGAAACTTTTTTTTTTTTCCTGAAGAGAATGAACATAGGCCTCAGAGTCTTCCTTGTAATAGCAGACAGCTTGCAGCAGAAGGATGGGGAGCCACCGATGCCCACCACGGGGGTTATTCTTCCCTCAGGAAACACTCTTCGTGTCAAGAAAATTTTCCTCAACAAAACCTTGACAGATGAAGAAGCAAAAGTCATAGGTTAGTGTTACCTGGGCCAAATAAACTGCTTTGTGATAAAGTTTAATTTTCTTTTGAAAAACTTTACGAACAAAGAAATCTAAAATTAATAGGCTGGTCTAATGTGGTTATTGTGGTATAGAGTAATACAGAAAGTGAATATGGTTTTGATAATACCTCCACGTTTTCGCATTAAGAGTCTTCCGATTCAGTCATTATTTTCTTACACGATGCGATCCACTGCATTTTGTACTTCCTTCCAAGTAATTTTAGTTCTGTGCGTGAGATGTACACATTTTCTCCAACATGCTGAAGCTGATCATTAGGGAGAAGAGTGTAGCACAATTGACATTCCTTCCTTGGTGACAACAATAGCTGATGTCCTTGAAAGATAGGCTTTTATTTTTTATGGAAAGTAACTACGGCTGTTCTTTATGTAATTTCTGACGTTTTATAACCACGAGGCTGTTTCCCTAGGAATGTCAGTGTACTATCCTCAAGTACGAAAAGCGTTAGATAGCATTCTCAGACATTTGGACAAAGAAGTTGGGAGACCGATGTGTATGACCAGTGTACAGATGTCCAATAAGGAGCCTGAAGACATGATCACGTACGTAGTTCACTATTTCTCTTGCTGGTATTTCAGTTTTCTTAAAAAGGTAGATATGGTTCATTCTTGCTTCCTTCCCTTCTCCTCTGGAGTTGCCCCATATTGCCATCTGCTGCACCTTTTAATACAGTGATTCCTTCCCCTTGCTCAGTTTTATTCTTTAAAATGCTATCAGTGGGCACTGATGGCTCAGTCATTAAGCATCTGCCTTCGGCTCAGGTCATGATCCCAGAGTCCTGGGATCAAGTCCCATGTCACGTCAGGGTCTCTGCTCGGCGGGAAGCCTCTCCCACTCCCTCTGCTTCTGTTCCCTCTCTCACTGTCTCTCTCTCTCTCTGTTTCAAATAAATAAATAAAATCTTTTAAAAAATAAAAAAAGTAAAGTGCTATCAAATGAGTTGAGGGAACAAAAGTCCTCCTGGATCTCAATGTCATTGTCAGTGACAAGGCCCTATCCTTGTTCCATGACCGATAGCTAAATCCTGGTTACCCTTGACATGTGTGGATGTGGATGGTTTAGTAAGTCAAACACATACTCTTGTTTCCAGAATCTCAACAAAAAGGAAAACCTAAAAATCTCCCAGTAACAAGAGGTACAGAGAGGAACAATATGAGTCCCAGCATCTTTGTTTGTTATTGTTGTATGACCATAACTTGCTCTATTTGCTAGCAAGTATCTGGGTATCCTGTAATAAGAGAGGATTTTTTTAAGATATTAATATCTGCATTATAGGTTTTAGAACACCAAACTGGATATTTGATCTATCAATTTAATTAATATAGAGTTATTATATACTGGCATCTGCTAACATCTCTGAGAACTTCTCCAGTGTTGATGTTTTTCCCCTCTGCATTCCTTTCCCTGGAAAGTCTCTGTCCTCTTCGTCACAGCCACCTTCCTCGCTGTGTGACCAAGTTGGCCCTCACTAGCTTCCTCTGGCCATACACGTGGGGTCTGCAAATACAGCAGCGTCCTCACTCCCTGCCAGCTGTCCCCTCTGTAACGCCGTTCATATTTGTTTCCAATTTCACCTCCAGTGATACCGCTTTTCCTTTCTCTGCTGCCCTTGCGTCCTTGTTGGCGTTTCCTCTTCTGATCATCCGCGCTTGTAAAACGTCACCTGTGTTTATCCCTGGAGACAAGGAAGCGGCACAGTTACCTGCTTTGCTGTCTGTGTGAAGGAGTAAGAAATGTGCAGTGATCAATCACAACAGACTTGGACATGTCTGGGGCCCCTGGCTGGCTCCATCGGAAGAGCATGTGACTCTTGTTCTCCAGGTCATGAGTTCAAGACCTGTGTCGGATATAGTGATTACTTAAATAAGTAAAACTTAAAAGAAAAGAAAAAGTAACACGATTCGTCAGGGATTATGATGCACATCTGTTACTTACATAGTGCTTTGTGGGCTGTAGAACTAGCAGGGAAACAGATAGTATTCAACTGAATTGTTATAACTGGAATTCATGCATATTGGAGCCATTTAAAGAGAAGACAGACTATATAAAAAGTAAAAAAAGTAGGTTAGCAAGGCTTTTGCCACTGTGACGAATACTGACCCAAAATGCCGAGAACATCTAAATTCTTTTCTATGTGAGAAGATTTTAGGCCACTTCAAGAACAATTTGGATAAAATAAACTAAAATCCTCACCTTGAAATAAAGACCAAAATAAAAACAAAAACCAGTGTCTTAAGAAGATATTTAAAATAAAATTTTAGAAATCATTGAATAACCAGAAGAAAATATATTAGAAATAAATTGTATTTGAGCCTCTGAAGGAACCAGGGTTTTCAAAATTGACATTTAATTAGATAAAAATGTAAGTGTCTGGGACGCCTGGGTGGCTCAGTTGGTTAAGCGGCTGCCTTCGGCTCAGGTCATGATCCCAGCATCCTGGGATCGAGTCCCACATCAGGCTCCTTGCTCGGTGGGGAGCCTGCTTCCTCCTCTCTCTCTGCCTGCCACTCTGTCTGCCTGTGCTCACTCTTTCTGACAAATAAATAAATAAAACCTTTACAAATAAAAAAAATTTTTAAAAAATGAATGTGTCTATATTTGTGTGTGTTTGTGTATATTCTAAAGTAAAATAAAAACAGAATAGACAGCAACAACAGTGGAATGTGAGAATGTCTTTGTTTTAAGACCCCGTTAATTATCCATATATATGTATATATATACATAATTATACATAACTATACATACATACTAATTACACATATTAATGTATAATAGTAAATTTAAAAAAAATTTTGTTAACTTTGTATGTTCATAAAATAACCAGTGTTTGGTTATTTAATATCAATTGTATTTCTTATGATTTAATAATTAAATATACTTTATTAAAGGTTAGATATTGATTAAATTATATTTAATTTTTAATTTAAAATAATTGTATTCTAAATAACTAAATACTATTTATTGTTTAAACATAATAGTTCCTGTGGCTTTCTAATTACTGAAAATCTTTTTTGCTTGCTAGTGTTTTCTTTCCTGAATTATCTCTTTATTCTTTTGTCGGCTTATAAACTGATGACTTTACTGGATTTGCATGAGTTTTTTTTATATTAAATACATTAAACTTCTTTAGGGGAAGGAGACTCCTATTTTCTATAATTATTTTTCCAACTTTGCTTTCATTGTTCAGCATATGTAGTAAACTTACTATATCCTGTCATATATTTTTCAGGGGGGAAAGAAAACCCAAAATCGATTTGTTTAGGACTTGCATTGCTGCTATTCCAAGGTTGATTCCTGATGGTATGAGCAGAACTGACCTCATTGAACTCTTAGCAAGGTAAGTGAGAATTATTCTTTGCTCTTACTTTTTACCTCTTTTAATCCCTTTAAATGTCGAATACACCCCGTTATTGTTCTCATGAACAGAGTAATAAAGACATGTTCAATTCTTTAGTTGATATACTTTTTAAAAATTTTTTATTTATTTTTTAAAATTTATTTTCCGTGTTCCAGAACTCATTGTTTATGTGATATACTTTCTAAACTTCCCCATGTTGTCTTTTATGTTTTGTCAAACACATTCTCCCCACTGATTTTTAACTTTTTAAAGTTCTTTTGGATTCCTCTACAAACCCTATTTTTCTTTTCCATCTAGTATATTTCTTAGAATTTAGATAACATGTTATTCCTTAAGAGGTGTTGCCCAGCGGGCAGTTAACTGTCGGGCTAACACTTGGAGTTCTTCCTCTAACAGCCAGGGGGGCGTCCAGATCTCATGGTCACTTACTTCTCCTATCGCAGAGCCCATAGGGTTTATGCTGCTCTTTCCTTTGTTGGGCTCTCATAGCAAAAAGCCAAGTATCATGGCCATCACAGAGCAGGGGTGCTTGACTGTTTTGAAACTTGTTTACTAGTTGCCAGGCACTTATCGCTAAGATTTAAGTTAAACTCACCGTGAACAGCTAATAGACTTCTTCAGCAACCCTTTTTACCTCCTCCTCAAAAACCCGTCACTACCCTGTCCTCAACCAATGCAGGTCGCCATCAAGATAAAGAATGGCATCTGTCTTCTCCTCCATTCAGGGTTATGAGGGGAGAAAGGAGTCACTTGGAAACTTTGCACCATGAGCTAAATTCATCCCATTCCACTCTCTTAATTTTTGCTGTGAATTGGATTGAAGAGTTACAAAGTTCATGTCAGTGTTAGGGCAGGAAAGGAGGTTTAATGATTTGTAATGTTATTACTTGGTAGAACAGAAAACAGCTCTTATACGATTGTACTCTTATTCCTCCCTCTCGGTGACTCGTCTACACCTTTGTGGATAAGGATCCCCAATCCCCCACCAAACGGAAACTTCGTCTTTTTTTTTTTTGGAAACTTCGTCTTTAAGGGACAGGGACTGGGGAGCCTAGTGAAGGGAGCTAACATGTGAACAGTGAGTGAGTGACAGCTTTGCCACTTTGCTTCCTTCCCCTGTGAGATTCATTTGCAAGTTAATTTAGTTTACCAGAAAGGAACATTCTAGGGTCTCTTCTATTTTGTGCCTCATTCTTACCATTTGGAGTTATGATCTCTAAATCTTGGGTTTTGGGGTTTGTTTTTTTTTTTTAATGAAAGCAAGTAAACAAAACAAAGATGCATTCGTAGACTTGTATGCTATGTCTAAGGAAAGTTAATTCCTCTGCCTTAAATTAGCCCGGCTACATTGTTGTTCTGTACACAGTGGGTGGTTAGCTCCTGTGTGTAAATTCTGAGTTACGCAGATGGGTGCAAGATGGACATGTGTACATTTGGGGACTTGAGGGAGGTTGAGATCATCTTTAAAGTGAGCATTATGGGGACAGTCATTCTTTTTCCACAGAACCTCCCTTGGTGCCACTGTCAGAGACAGAACACTGGGCTAGAGAGCCTGAACCTGGCCCCAAATGATATTTCTGCTGCTGTGGGTTCATGGCTTACTTTCAAGTCTGTCGAGCTGTAATAGACATTCTCTTCCGTCTCACTGTCAGGTGAAGGTTGACTTAGTGAAGATCAGAACTGAGTTCAGCAGAGTGAAGACAATGAAATCTCCTTCCACCTAAAGCTCGCAGCTTTCCTCCTCTGTCAGTGAGGATAATGCCACCGTCCCAGCCTCCTGTCAGCCTGTCACCTGTCACTGTGGCGTAGTCTAATACTACCTGCTTAGCTGCTTCACTCAGGCTCTTCCTAACTCTGGTGCCTGTGTCCTGATGGTCAGTCGCTAAAGGAGTCCTCTTCAGCCCCAAATCAGAAACTCTTGCTCATGGAGGATTATATATTGGTAGCTTCACTACTGCAGCCATCTTTTATGGTTTTCTTATCATTCTCTGCCTTATGTTCTGGTAGAATCCTTTAGCTAATATTACTCTCATGTCCTTTTATTGCTTTGATATCTTTAAAGGGTGATTTTGTATAGACTCTCCTCAGACTCTTTAGGGACTTGTATGTTAGATCAGCACTTTTTTTTCCCTTTTTTTTTTTTCTACATATACCCCATTTATGATGTTACTCTAAAATTTACTCTCACGCTTCGGAATGATTTCTGTTCAATTGCTTTCATCTTGGTTTACTGTATTTTCTTGTTTACAATCAGCCATCTTGTATTTAACTGTAACCACAGCAGCACGAGAAAAATGACCGATAAATCATGTTCTTTCCAGTGATAATAAAGGACTGAATAACCGAGAGATAGGGCTAAGGTATTATATGACTGGATCTAATTTTTGAGTGATTACAAGATAACATACAGCATTTCAAGGACTAAAGCATCTTTAAAATGTAATTCTGATATGTCAAGCTCTATTTTTTTAAAGCACAGCGTTTTAATTATGATCAAACTTATTATCTGAATTATAGTGAAAGTACCAATTATTAATAGATTTATATGGGAATTTAAATTTAATTTATGTGGGAATTTAAGTTTATATGGGAATTTAAATAAGTGAATATAGAATAACATAGAGGTGAATATATACAAAAGGGGAACATTGGTTCCTATCTTCAGACTTAGAAATCAACGAAGAGGACATATTCTTTAGGTTCCTAGTTTTTTGTTTTGTTTTGTTTTTAAAGATTTTATTTATTTATTTATTTGATAGACAGAGATCACAAGTAGGCAGAGAGAGAGAGGAGAAAGCAGGCTGTCCGCAGAGCAGAGAGCCCGATGCGGGGCTCGATCCCACGACCCCGGGATCATGACCCGAGCCGAAGGCAACGGCTTTAACCCACTGAGCCACCCAGGCGCCCTAGGTTCCTAGTTTTCAGTTTTACATGATAAAACTGCGGGAAGGTTTTGAGGTTTGCTAATGGACTTTTGTTCTTGGCAGGCTCACCATTCACATGGATGAAGAACTTCGTGCTCTGGCTTTCAATACCCTGCAGGCACTAATGCTTGACTTCCCAGATTGGCGGGAGGATGTTCTTTCAGGATTTGTTTATTTTATTGTTCGGGAAGTGACCGATGTCCATCCCACGCTCCTTGATAATGCTGTAAAGATGTTGGTACAATTAATAAACCAGTGGAAACAAGCAACCCAAGTGCATAACAAAAACCAAGACTCCCAGGTACTGAGTTCTTTTGTCTGGTCCCTTTGTACAGGGTCAGTGGGAAATGCCCAGCAATGGTGTTAATATATGTTGATTTCTCGAAAACCGAACATTGGCTTAGTGTTCTCGACTTTGAAGTATTCGTAGTCCCTTAAACTGAACCTTCCTACAGTTCAGATATTAAATATAGGGTTTGTGTGTCCAGCCTTTCCAACCTTCTTCCTTTGGTGACAGTTAGTTTTGAATGAACACAGAGAGTGGAGACCGTCCTAGTTTACATTTAGGCTAATTATATTGGAATATATTCCAATATATTGGAATATAAAACTATATAAACTATAAAACTATATGTAGTTTTATGTGCCAGTATATTTAAAGCTGATAGAATAATAATTCTTCATAGTATTCCATTTGAGTTATTTGATTGTTTTACCCATGGCTCTAGTCCCTGCTTCACATATGCAGTCTGTCTGTTTGTTTAAATGAAAGTTTCTCAGATTATTCATTTATAATGTATTGTCCTAGAACCTTGGAATTTTAAAGCTGGATCATCTAAATCCGTCCAGATTCTCAACTTTCATTGAGCATAGAAATCATCATGAGCTTGTGCGCCTGGGTGGCCTAGTTGGTTGAGCGCCTGCGTTTGGCTCAGGACATGATCTTGGGATCCTAGGATTGAGCTCTGTGTGGGGCTCCCCACTCAGTGGGAAGTCTGCTTGTCCCTCTGCCCCCCCTCATATAAATAAATAAAATCTAAACCTATTATTAATATTATTAACTGATTTATTATTAATATTAGTTATTAATAATAAATAAAATCTAAAATCTATTTATTTGACAGAGATCACAAATAGGCAGAGAGAGAAAGAGAGGGAAGCAGGCTCCCCACTGAGCAGAGAGCCCGATGCGGGGCTCCATCCCAGGACGCTGAGATCATGACCTGAGCCGAAGGCAGAGGCTTAACCCACTGAGCCACCCAGGCGCCCCTATAATTTAAATACTATTTAAATTGCTTGAGCTGAGGCAGACCTGTCGCTGTAATTGAGATAATTTGCTTTCCTCTTTATTAATGGTTGCACCAGAATGTCTACATATATTATGTTGTTTTATTGTTAATTTCTGTTTATTTTTCAAGCATGGTGTGGCTAATGGAGCTTCACATCCCCCTCCTCTGGAAAGGAGCCCGTATTCCAATGTATTCCACGTGGTGGAAGGGTTTGCACTTGTCATTCTCTGTAGCAGTCGACCTGCCACTAGAAGGTTAGCCGTCAGTGTCCTTAGAGAAATTCGGGCTCTGTTTGCACTTTTGGAAATACCTAAGGTAAGATGTAGGTATATTGCTTAATTATCTAGTGAAAGTACTTAAGAACCCTCCTGTTGTTCATTCTTACCCCTTTTGCATTGCTGCCGTGCGGGTATAACTTCCCTTCATAACAAAGGAACAAAGTCTTTTTGACAGGGTTTAAGCTAGCCCACCTGCCCTCAATTCCATTAGTACAATTCCATTATTACAGATAGCGCTAACGTGAATTTTGTTATGTTTTCTTAGATTTGGTTACTTTTCTTAATCATTCCTAAATCTTTTTAGACATATGATACTTTTTTATAGGGTGATGATGAACTAGCCATCGATGTGATGGACAGGCTGAGCCCATCCATTCTCGAGAGCTTTATACATCTCACTGGGGCCGATCAGGTAACTAGAATGATTTCGTGCTATTCAGTCTTGAATGCTGTTCAATCTTGGAACTTCAGATAGACATCTCTGAGTTTCCCTTTACAACTTTAATGCATTGGAAAGTATTTTATGTCCAAGTTGTAAGTAATTTGACTCAATAAGATGAAAAAAAACACAACTAAGAATGGGTTTATTTTTTTTTAAAAGGTCATACATCAAGATTTCAAGATTGGATGTAAACATAACTATCCAACTTGATTACCTGAAGTTTTTTTCTTCCCCTTTGAAATACAGGGGGCAAAGTTTCTGTTCTCTGTCTGTGACAATTGGCTCATATAACTCACAGAGATAATAAAAAGAAATTATAAACCCAAGTGATGATTATAAATCTATACAATTTAAATAATTCTGTTTTAGGATATTAACTATGATTTGTGCCAACAAAAAGAATAGTGAATCACTCTCTTCTAGTGCCTGAAGTCTTGCCTTCCTGCCTCATAGCCGGTGTTTCATAAATATCTGTTGACTTGATAGAGTGAAGTGAGCCTCTGTTCAGTTTAAGACTCCATTTGTTTTTGTTCGAATGACACATAATTTGCTGTGAAGGCCAGTCTTTATCTCTTCAGTATAAGAGCTTAGAATATTGTTGAACAAATATGTAAGAATGGGTACCTCTGGTGAAGTCCCATTTTCCAGTCTGTTCTACCAATGCCCATTTCGGGCATGTCACCATGAAGTTAATTGTCCCTTTTTCAGTTCCCAGCAGCTTTAGTATGCCCATGGAAGTTGTCTATTCCTATATGAATTACATAAGTCATGGTTCTTCATGAGTTCATGACTTCATGGTTCTTCTTCTTCTTTTTTTTTTTTTTAAGATTTTATTTATTTATTTGACAGAGAGAGATCACAAGTAGGCAGAGAGGCAGGCAGAGAGAGAGGAAGGGAAGCAGGCTCCCCGCTGAGCAGAGAGCCCGATGCGGGGCTCGATCCCAGGACCCTGGGATCACGACCTGAGCTGAAGGCAGAGGCTTTAACCCGCTGAGCCACCCAGGTGCCCCTTCATGGTTCTTCTTTTTGGTCTATATATCCTTTTGAGACTAATGAAAGCTGTACAGTCTCTCTTGAGAAAAGCACATGTACACACCTACACACAAAAATGGTGTATGCAATTTCAGGAATTCACTACTCCCTTAAACCCACTTTGGACCTCATCATTACCTCTGTTTTAGAACGTCTGTTCCAGAAACTACCAATAGGCCACATGTAATTTAATACAATTCATATGGCAAAACTTTGAAAATTACTGAAATGTGCGATAACTCATGGTTGGTTTGTTTTTTTCTCTTCATAGACTACTTTGCTGTATTGCCCTAGCTCGATAGATTTACAGACATTAGCAGAATGGAACTCTTCTCCCATCAGCCACCAGTTCGATGTGATTAGTCCATCCCACATATGGATATTTGCACACGTGACCCAAGGCCAAGACCCATGGATTATAAGTCTCTCCAGTTTTTTAAAGCAGGAAAACCTCCCCAAACACTGCTGTACGGCTGTGAGCTATGCTTGGATGTTTGCATACACCAGACTTCAGTTGTTGTCCCCACAGGTTGATATAAAGTAAGTCATTTCCTAGTTGATGTAAATTACATTTTTAAATGTATAGACTGTCAGTTTTTATAAGTATATATTTGAAAAGTCATACAAGTTGGAAATTCCACAAAGAAATGATGTGCCATAATTGGACTGATGTATTAAAGAGGGAGATGAAAGATGTAAGGATGTAGTCTTATAATCCCTTCATCCTTTTCATGTCATTAAGTCTCACCAGATTGTTAGTTCACTTACGAGGACAGTGCTTGCTTGGTACATGGTGTGTGTCTGATGAATCCGTATGGAAGGAAAGACCTAAGGAGGGAAGGGTCCGAAGAGGAGGGTGGATGTGAATATAGGGAAGTTTGTAGATGAATGGTGTGAAGTGAAGAGACATCGATCTCAGGGACCTGACTTCTCCTGATGACATCAATAGGAAACCATCTGCTGATAGGGACTAGTGATAATGGCATTGAACTTCCATTTGGAGGCTAATGGTAAAAACTTGGAGTAACTGATGGTGTGATAGAGTGTGGAGGCAGGTCATCATCAGCTGCACTTAATTTCTTCTTGCTCTTAAATGTAATAGAGAATTTTTGAACCTGAATTTGAATTCCTGGTTTCATTTGATCCAGTACGCCATTCATCAGATAGCATAGAATGAGTCCTCTCGTCGTAGACGTTGCCATGTAAACCCAACACCTTAGGCTCACATGAAAAGCTCTCCAAACTTGGTTCTAGTCTATACATTTTCCTTACCTTCAGTCATGCCTATCTATATGCTCTTATCTTAGAACCAAAAAAAACTTCTCAGAGTTCACTGCATGGGTCTATAGTTTCTAGTCTCTGAGTTTTTATTCAGATGAACCTAGAATGCTTTTTGTCTTCTCCGTGTTCTATGTGTTGATATCTGATGTAGCTCAAATTCCACCTGATTTTTAAAGCTTTCTTCTACATCTCCAACCCAGAGTAGTCATTCCTTCTTTGGGACCTGAGTATAGCTATTTTTGATATTTCTATATGGTATACACACTTAGTATAGATCTGTGTACATTCTCAGGAATTGTGTATTAGATGGTGTTTTTTTTTGTTTTTTTTTTTTTTTTAGTGAATATTGACACCTACTACCTTGCAAAAATAACCTTTATGACTTTATCTCATTTGGTCTCCCCTAATTGCCGTATTTTAAATTGGAAGCCCCTGTCCTCCTACCATTCTCTGTGTCCTTTGTTGTTCATTATCACGCTGGGCACCGTCTGACATTGTTTTATTTATTCTGTATTGTGTATCTTCCCTGACACACACAATGGTAGTGATTTTTTACAGGGTTTGTTTTGTTTTTCTGCCATCACAATATTTTCTAAAATAGTAAAACACTGTCGATGAATTAACGAAGTAGTATATTGTTTTGCTTATCTTAATATATAAAATGTATTGAAGCCAAGGACAATGTATTAGTATCTTTCTTCTTTGTTTTGCTCTGAGTCCTTGATCCCACTAGCATTTTGGTGTTTAGAAAGATTTATAGAATTGTGCCAATATATTTTACTGGTCTGATATTTCAAGACAGAAATTTGACAGAAGCCTTAAAAATGTAGCTATTCTTTTGATGCCACAATTTCAACTTAAAGAGTTTACCCAAGAAAATAATTAACCTTTTATTGTAATTAAGCATATATTCAAATGTATAGTGCTGTGTATTATAGGGGAAAATTGCTATTAATTAAAATGTCCAATAGTGAACATTTGGACAATTTTTAAAACCTGAACATTTGGAAAATAAATCCTGATAATCTTTATAATAATATAGCATACAGTCATCAAAAATGATGTCAGAGAAGTATGTTTGTTTAATGGAAGATGTTTAAAACACACATTAAATACACATGAATACCAGTTTTATAAGTTAAGGAAGATATATTCATTTATTTATATATATGTATGTATTTGAATTGAAGATGTATAAAAGAATATACAGTGCTTATATTGACATGGGACTAAAGGTGATTTTCATTTTGTTTTCCCAGGTTTTTTTTTTTACCCTGAGCATGTATAGTAAGTTATAAAACATGGCCTGATAAAAATATTAACTTTGATCACAAGAATAGTAGATTATGTTAAAATGATCCTGCGATGTATTTAAATTTTCAATCAGATAGTCATTTATATCTTATACCATTCAACAGAGATTTAGTTGTTAGTAATAAAACTTTATTAACCATCTTTCCTAAATTGATAGAATTTAGCTTTAGTTTAAAAAAATAACCTCAAAACACATTGAATTATTTACAGCTCCCTGTTTCCTCTTCTTCTCCCCCCCCCCAGTAGCCCCATCAATGCCAAGAAGGTGAGCACCACCACCAGCAGTGACTCCTACGTCGGCCTGTGGAGGAACTACCTGCTGCTTTGCTGCAGTGCGGCGGCGTCCGCATCCTCTTCCGCATCCACGGGGTCTGTCAGGTGTTCCCCGCCCGAGACGCTGGCATCCACCCCTGACAGTGGCTACAGCATTGATTCCAAAGTAAGCTTTCCCCGTCCGCCACTGAATCTGAAGGGCACATATGTGTATAGCTTTTCTTTGGTGAAAAGGCGATCATGCTCATTAAATTCATCATAATATTTTTTTAAATTTTTTTTTAAGATTTTGTTTATTTATTTGACAGACAGAGATCACAAGCAGGCAGAGAGGCAAGCGGGGGGGGGAGGGAAGCAGGCTCCCTGCTGAGCAGAGAGCCCGATGCAGGGCTCGATCCCAGGACCCTGGGATCATGACCTGAGCCCAAGGCAGAGGCTTTAACCCTCCGAGCCACCCAGGCGCCCCGATTCATCATAATATTTTTAAAGCAGTTTTCACCCCCATTGTTACTCACTTGATTTCCTGTAGTTCTCATAATATAAAAGAAATCATTTAAATAATTAAATACCTTTGTTAACTTTCCCTAAATTATGCAGTGATATAAGTGATACTGGGTAAGAACAGTTCTGTGGTCTTCATGATGTGACACAAACTATTTTGAGGTGGTTGAAGAAAATTTAGAAAACGGAGTAAGATCTCAGTGTCTTACTTTAACACCAATGACTTGGAAATAATTTTGTTTAATTCACTTTTACGGATCAAAAGACACAGAATATCAGAATATCCTCCTACAGAGGAAGTGAGCCTATTATGTAGTGGTAAGTATCTGTAAGAAGTTAAGGTACCCACAGAGTCCAAATTCTTTCAGTGAACTTGGAGTGAACCATTGGACAAATCATTTAATGTTCTTAGATTATGTACACCACAGGTGAATTTTGAAGTTTCACTCAGTAAAATTTCATCTCTCCGTTGCCCTTGATGAAGTATTAATGAAATGCCAAGTTATTTAGTTGGATGTACTATCATTAATGGCTGCTGTAAATGCATACTTTTTTTTTCCCAGATTATTGGCATCCCATCCCCTTCATCCCTGTTTAAGCACGTAGTTCCAATGATGCGCTCTGAGAGCATGGAAATCACAGAATCCCTTGTTCTAGGTCTTGGCAGGACCAACCCAGGAGCTTTTAGGTAATTACCTTCATATGTTTTCTCTGTGCACTAAAATAGTCAATGTACTACTGCAGAGGTGAGATAGAGCCCTTACAATCAGGACAGTTCATATCAGTTAACTAACCATGTACTATTAAACGAGTCATTTAATTTCTTAGACCCTTTTTTCCTTCATTTTGACTGAGCAAATAAGATTTCCCCAATATTCTTCACAGAATTACTATGAAATCTCATATATACTATATATAAGTGTGTTCTAAAAATGATAAAATGCCACATAAATTTTTAATATTTTCCTACCTTTTGACACAATGATGTGATTATTTTATAGTTTTGGTCTATTGATTGAAACTATAGTTTTTCCTCTTCTTGTTCAAAAGAATTAGATATTTTTTCACTTTTTAAAAAATTAACATATAATGTATTAGCCCAAGGGGTAAAGGTCTGTGAAGCATCAGGCTTACACATTTCACAGCACTCACCATAGCACATACCCTCCCCAATGTCCATAACCCAAGCACCCTCTCCCTATCCTCCTCCCCGCAGGAATCTTCAGTTTGTGTTTTTTGTTTTTTGTTCTTAGATATTTTATTTATTCATTTGGGAGAGAGAGAGAGCACAAGCAAGGGAAGATGCAGAGGGAGAGGGAGAAGCAGACTCTCTCCCGAGCAGGGAGCCCAATGCGGAACTCGATCCCAGGACTCTGGGATCATGACCTGAGCTGAAGGCAGACACTTAACTGTCTGAGCCACCCAGGCTTCCCCCTCAGCTTGTTCTGTGAGATTAAGAGTCTCTTAAGGTTTTTTTCTCCCTCCCAATCCCATCTTGTTTCATTTTTTCCTTCCCTACCCCCCAAACCACCCACTTTACCTCTCAGATTCCCCATATCAGGAAGATCATATGATAATTGTCTTTCTCTGATTGACTTATTTTGTGCAGCAAGAATTAGATTATTTTTAAAATAAATTATTTTTTATATCATCCTTGATGTTCTTTATCTTGACAAAGTAAATCCTTCATTTTTGTCTGAGATTCTGCTTTATTGTTGCCTGCTGGGCCTTGTATTTATTCTTTTGAGATTATCCTCTATTGATCTAAGGTGATGTTTGTTTGATGTTTTATCTCTGAGATAACACGTACAACAGAGACTAGCTTAGCAAATTTTAATAGGTCTATATTTGTGGGATGGCATTCATCATAAATGAGGTTTTGAAAGATTATTTTATGATAAGAAAATACATTATTTTGCTAATAGCAAAAAAAAAAAAATGGGTTACAAAAATGATCTCAGCTTCTTAAAAAACAAATTCTCATAAACAGAAACAATCCGGAGGCAAACACATAAAAGTCTGCAGTAGTTTTATAGATGATGAAATAGTGGATGCATTTTATTTTCTTCTTTTTTATTTTCCCCATCATCTACGATCTACATCTACAATGAGCACATTTTCAATTTAAAATCAGATTATAAGCAAAGGTGAGATTATCATTTTCATGAAGTTCATGCCCTTTGACTCATTAATTCCATTTGTAAGAATTAACCCTAAGGAGATAATCAGAAATGAAGACAGAGATGTTCACTGAGGCAATATTTATAATAATAAAAATTAGAAAAAATTGGGGCACCTGGCTGGCTTAGTTAGTAGAGCATGTGACTCTTGATCTTGAGATTGTGAGTTTGAGCCCCACGTTAGGTGCAGAGATTACTTAAAAATAAAATCTTTAAAAAAATTTAGATGAAACTTAATGGACCAGTAATAAATGAAAATGTTTAGAAAAACTATGGTATCCCATAGTTTTGGGATAATATGGTATCCCATATTCCCCTGTGGTAGGATATTGTGAGCCAACTAAGGGCATGTGGATGTCATTATGCTAGTGTTAGAGGAAGAAAGGATATCTTCTCATATCTGCTAGGGCTTCAACTATATAAAGTACACCTGGGCTACAAAATGATGGGACACCAATGTTGATGATATTTACCTCTGCAAGTTAGAATAGGTGGCCTGTGCCACTTTTTCTGCTTTCCCAGTGGTCTACAGTATGCACATGTTCTTCTATAACCAAAACAATGAGGACTGTGTTACAATAGAAGAATTGGGGTTAACACATTATTGCATGTCAGTAGATGAGCATTTACATATTTGTGCATCAGACTGTATCTGTTCAGACATTATTTAACAATAATATATAATTTTTCTTCTAGGGAACTAATAGAGGAATTGCATCCCATAATTAAAGAAGCACTCGAACGAAGGCCAGAGGTAAATGTAGTTTTCCTCATTAAATATTTATTTGGCGGATACTTACTTGTCTTCTGTATTCTCTACATTATACCAAAAGGTAGGAATTGAGAAGTAAATATGTAAAAGATGGTCTGATTCAGTCTTCAACCCTTTTTTTTTTAAGAGAACATGCAGGGATGGGGGGGAGCCAAGGGAGAGCAGGAGAGAGACTCTTGAGCAGGCTCCACACCTAGCACAGAGCCCAGCGTGGGGCTCGATCTCACGACCCTGAGATCATGACCTGAGCTGAAATCAAGAGTCAGACACTAAACTGACTGAGACACCCATGCATGGTGCTCCTGAACATTTTTTTAATATACAGGATTCTTCCCTGCCCCCTCATAGAAGATCTTACACAGAAACTCATTCTAGAAAACATGTTAAATTGCTCTAATTAAAGTGGGCCCAGTCAGAGTCTAGATCGGGGTCAGCAAACTTCTCTAAATGGCAAACTTTTCTCTAAATAGTAAATATTTTCACCTTTGCGGGCCTTGCTGTCTCTGTTGCAACTACTCAGTCTGCTTTAGACTACGAAACAAAGGGGCATGGCTATATCCGCCCCCACCCAATTTTTTTTTTTTTTTTTAGGCAATAGTGGGCCAGGGTTGGCCTGAGGGCTGTAGTCTGCCAACCCCAGGTCTACGTCCCTAAATCTAAGAATCTGCAACTTTCTGGGGACAGGCAGATACGTGAACCATAATTATGACAGCGTATTACACACTGGAATGAAATCACAGATATGAGGTTGCTCAAGCCTCAGAGAAGAAAGCCTCTGGCTCTGCCTGTCGAGGAAAAGTAGGTCTGAAGCACCAATATTTGAGGTGAAGTTTGAAGCATGTTCCCCAGTGGACAAGCAAGGGAAAGACATTCTAGGCAGGGAGATGGCATTTGCACACTTTATCAAAGAATGTGGACATTGCAGATTCTTTTGCATGATTATATTATGGAGAAAGTGATTGATGATTGATCAGGCTGCAAAGCAAGAGAGGAACTCTCTCATAAAGGACTCCTGGTCTCAGCTTTATCCTGCAGACCACTGGGCACCATATAGCGTGAACATTAAGAACTGCCTAGAGGCATTTCCTACACATTATAGTTTCCTGGGCCTATTGAATGAGATTCCCTGGAACAGAGCCCAGAAATCTTTTAAAAAGCACCTTAGATGAACCTGGTATAAGAGACTGAGAGCCACTGCTATTGATGTCCCAGACGAATTAAAGCAGGAGAAGGACATGGTGACAAGAGCTGTCCTTTTAGAAACGTTAAGATGGCATCTGTAATGCTTCAGTTCCTTTCTTAATTCAGCCCTGTAGAGTAGTGATAGCATCCCCACTTAGTAATTGATTAGACTTCTGTTTCAGAATGATCATGTTGATTACAGTGTAAGATGATTCATTAGAGGGACTTGGAATTGGCAACAAAATTAAGTAGCAGTGTTTATACTTCAGAATTTCAGGGGGAAGAAGTCCTCATAGCAAAGTGAGTGGGTTAGCTCAGTCTTGTACCTGGAATGTAAGATTGATTTTTGAAACAAGTCAACTAAAACTTCCCAGAGATCATCAAAGACTGCTTAGAAACTGTCCTGTAAATGGCTGTAAACTTTATAAAGAGCGATAAGAAATAGAAAATGTAACGAGCTGGTCATCGGCAAATTGATCTGCTCTGGAAGGCAGGAAACCGGATGGTTGCTCTGTATTGTGAAAATTACCTCCCAGTGACGTAATGAACAATTGAAGGAGGTGGTAGAGCAGATCTGTCTCTTCCGACTACATGGGTTCCCGCTGGAAGCCGAATCCAGGGGAGATGTGCCAGCTCATGTACTAGCCATTAGTCCTTCGGTGCTAGTAAGACCAATTCATTCAGACCGTAATGATCAGGGAAATTTTTTCTTCTCCATTTAGTTTCTGTGTCAGAATTAACTGCTGAGTGGAAAACTTTGGTGTGAGCAAAATCTGTGGGGTCTCTTCATTCCCCTTTGTGTTCTTTTCCCTGTCCTGTTACTATATTTTGGGGGAATATCGTAGGGATTCTTAACCATGAAGTGGGAACAGTTTACTGGCTGCTTCAGTTCTTCGAAGTTGCCAGATTAGCAAATCACCTGAAAGTAACTGTGAAGTAACTATAGGATTTTATTTTCTCCCCATGCAAGGAGTGTTGCCACATAAAACATCATGTGATTTCATTTGGCTCGTTAATTTCAAACTATTCACACGTATCTCTGATTCAGTAGCCAGTAGAGTGATCGAAGTGTGCATTACACATTATTCTTTCCAAGTTACACCAGAAAGTTTTCTAGCAACTTCTCTGAAGGATGTTTACTGAATGTCTTTCTGTCTTTGGAATAGAATATGAAACGGCGCAGGCGTCGAGATATTTTACGAGTACAACTGGTACGAATATTTGAACTGCTGGCAGATGCTGGTGTCATTAGTCACAGGTCAGTATTAGATTTTGACTTTTTTAAAACTTCAGAATGAGTAGGGAACATATTTTTCCTCTTATGAAATATATAAAAACAGAAAAGCACCTTTGCAGCAACAACAAAAAACTGCTACCCTGTGAACATTATTTAGAGAAGATGCAGCCAATACATGAACCAGTGGCTAAAACTGTATTGAAAAAAATCCACCACTAGTACCAGATTGCTTCAGGCAAAAATCAGCGATAATGTTCCTAGGATTTTTGATATTTGCAGGAATCTAGTAAGGCAAGTGGACAGTGGCCTTTCTTGGTGACCAACTTAACGATTTCTTACCTTATTTTAAAGATCTATTTCTTTTGGATTGTAAAATCATATATATAGAGGCTGAATGCTCGCTATAAGGTTTTGTAAATTTATTCCAGTCGACTGTTAATCTCTCCAGAATCCATGAGCGTGAATCATAATTCATAACTTCCCACGCGTCACCAATGAAAACATAAAACCTGGAGTTATTGCTAGAATAAAGACATGTGGACACTAAGACCAGGAAAATTCCATTGGCTTTGGGTTGCGAAATAACTATTCCCTAGGAAGGGCAACTGTGTTGTCTGACTATTAAAGGAGGAAAAAAAAGATCTGATCATCTCCAAAAAAAGTAACTGAAAAGAGATCTTGAGGGAAAAAGAATGTTCATAAACCAGTGCAGTATTGTGACTTTGGCATTTGTCCTGATTGTTTCTTAGTGTACCTCATACCTTCCATAGTTAGCATCAAGCTTTTGATGAGTGCTTTCAAAATTGAGCTTTAATTGAAGAGAATTTAGACCACTGACTTACCTTTTCTTTTATAATAAATGAAAAGAAAGAAAAAAAAAAAAAACAGCATTCTTTTTTTTTTTTTTTTTTTTTTTTTAATCCTACCCAAAATAAAACAGTGCAAGTTAGGAAAAGAAAATTTGAAACATACCGGGCTTAATGCAAAAAAAAAAAAAAAATCAACAATCTAATATGTTTCTGTATCTTTTTTTCTTTCTTTTTTGTTGCTTGTAATGTAGTGTTAGTGAATGAAGACTCTTTGGCACTATTTGGGGGAAGTGCTAGATGTTGGTATATTTAAAATTTACAAAAGCTGTAGTCACTATTGAGCAGTAATGGTTTTGAACATGGTTACATGTTTTGTTTTTGGTTTTGTTTTTTTAAGAGAAAGTAATACTGTAAGGCTGTTGGTATTATGGACTTTTTATTTCCTTCATTAAGGAAAAAAATGAATTCTAGAGGCCAAGAAGGCAGGGATCTTGGCTTTGTTCACCCAGCCGATCTGATGTGCTTGATGCGTGAGAGGGATTCAATGAATAGTTGTTAAATGAATGAATGTTTTATTCTGAGTCAGGCTGCAATCTATTACATTGGTTTCCCATCCAGTAATAAATCACAACTCAGAGATTAAAAACATTCCTTTGAGGAATGAAGAATAACTTTTCATTTTGAATTTATTCAACATATTTGTATTGTTGTAGACTGGTATTTTTAATATATTGTAGTACCATTGTGACTCCTTACTTTTGTTTTCATGGCCACAACACCTAAAAATCATTTTTACTTTTTTTTTAACTTTGTATTTTTTAAAGATTTTATTTATTTATTTGTCGGGGTTGGGGGGGGCACGCACAAGCAGCGAGAGCTACAGGCAGAGGGAGAAGCAGGCTTCGTGCAAGGAGCCCAATGAAGGACTCAATCCCAGGCCCCTGGGATCATACCTGAGGTGAAGGCAGATGCTTAACTGACAGCCACCCAGGCATCCCTATTTTTACTTTTAAAACCACATATTTTAGAAGTACTTTTCAAATATAGCAAGGAAAAAACAATTAAAATAAATGTAAATGTAATAGCTAACCATTTATATAGCATTTATGGTTTACTAATCCTTTATTATATAGTAACTAATTTATATTCTTACTAAAATGCTCTGAAGTAGCTGCTGGTCAAATCCTTAATAAGTGAGGGAACAAGACTGGAATCTAAAACTTCTGACTAATCCAATGACCCCCTTTCAGTCTGTGGTTTCCAGGCTCAGAACCCTTACCTCAGAAAATTACTACAGAGAGTTTTAAGGCAACTCCATAGGTGTTAGATAGAAGACTTGAAAACTAGCACTCTTAACTTGAATTCTCTTAAATTTTTGTATCCTCGGTACTACCTAAGCTAGAATCTTGCTGAGAATAAGCACCTAATGGATATTTGATTGTTTGTACTAAAGGCATAATGTGAATATGCATGTCAGCTCTGAGAATGTATAGAACTAGTCTTTCTTCTTTCTACCCCTTTTTTTTTTTTAACTAAGTTCCACCCTCAGTGTGGAGCCCACTATGGGGCTTGAACTCACAACCCTGAAATCAAGACCTGAGCTGAGACCAAGAGTTGGCCACTTAACCAACTGAGCCACCCAGGCGCCCCTCCTCTTTCTACCCTTCTAAATTGTTCATCCCTATCCCATATGCCTCCTTATTTCTTTATTTTGAAAAGCTCTATATTTTGCCAGAGGGAATAACATTCAGCACTCAGAATAGTTGATTAAAGGTAGATATGGAATTGAATAATATAAATTACAATAGCAGATTCTTGATTAAGAAGGACCATCTATTTTGTATTTAGAAGCCAAATCATGTTCATTTAATTTTTGTATATTAAGTTGCACACTACCATGATCGTGCGTGCCAAGTTTGATACACAGTTCACCTTTGAGCATGGATTTGAGCTGCACAGGTCTTTTTGTATGTGGATTGTAACAGCACAGTACTATCAATGTATTTTCTCTTACAATTTTGTAATACTTTCTTTTCTCTAGCTTGCTTCATTCCAAGAATATAGTATATAATACATATGACATATAATATATATGGTAATTGACAAGTTTCTGTTATCAGTAAAGTTTCCAGGCAACAGTAGCTATTAATAGCTAAGTTTTTTTTTTTTTCTTAATTTGTTAGAGAGAGAGAGCGAGCACAGGCAGACAGAGAGGCAGGCAGAGGGAGAAGCAGGCTCCCTGCCGAGCAAGGAGCCCGATGTGGGACTCGATCCCAGAATGCTGGGATCATGACCTGAGCCGAAGGCAGCCGCTTAACCAGCTGAGCTACCCAGGCGTCCCAATAGCTAAGTTTTGCAGAGTCAAAAGTTATATGCAGATTTTTGCCCGGGGGGTTGTGGGGGTAGGTGCCCCTAACCCTGACATTGTTCAAGGGTCAACTGTATATTATTCTGATTGTGATTACTAGGAATTTATTTTGATTTGAATTATAATTTAAAATCACATTTTTTCTTTTCTTTTTTTTTTTTTTTTCATTATTTTCAGTGCAAGTGGTGGCCTTGATAATGAAACACATTTCCTCAACAACACTTTATTGGAATATGTAGATTTAACTAGACAACTCCTGGAAGCAGAAAATGAAAAAGACTCAGACACGCTGAAGGATATACGATGCCATTTTAGTGCCTTAGTGGCGAATATCATTCAGAATGTTCCAGGTACTCTTTCAAGTTTCTTAAAACACTGTCGGCTATTAAGGAACCATCGTGTGCTTTCTTCCCCCAAGGGTTTACAGGCTAAGGTGATACAGCAGCTTGGGAACATAGTGGGGAAATATGCCGGCGTAGCATGGGGGGCCAAGAGTTTGTTTGACCTTTCAATTAGTGTCGCGAGTAGAAATCAAAAAGCAACACCACCTCGATTTTTAATAATAATACAGACACTAACAAAAAATTTAAGAAATCGATAGAAGAAGCTTCTTTAGGCAAACTTGTTCTAGGTGCAATGAGCAAAAAGCCATTATGTCCCAAATGGTAATTGAGCAGAGAATTAACAAGGTGCTGCTGAATGATGGAAGAAGGGCGTAGCCGCAGTTAACAAAGTCGGCTAAGGATACGGTGTTAGTGGTTGATTCCTTTAAGGTATATGTGCCTGTTATTCCAGTACCTACTATAAGCCAGGTCCTGGTTTAGGCCCTGGAAACACTGATAGATGCACTTATATTTTAAAAAGCCATAAATTGTTTACAAGCATGAAACATAGAATGTGACTGTAGCCTTTGGTAGACAATGCCGTTGCAGATGTTTCCTTTTCTTTCTGAAAAGGAATTATTTTGTTACTTTTTTTTTTTTTAAAGATTTTATTTATTTATTTGTCAGAGAGAAAGAGAGCGAACGAGCACAGGCAGACAGAGTGACAGGCAGAGGCAGAGGGAGAAGCAGGCTCCCTGCCGAGCAAGGAGCCCGATGTGGGACTCGATCCCAGGACGCTGGGATCATGACCTGAGCCGAAGGCAGCTGCTTAACCAACTGAGCCACCCAGGCATCCCTATTTTGTTACCTTTAAGAGAACAGTCGACTCTCTAAGTGAGAGCTTGAGTTATATATTTTATAAAAGAGGCCTGTAAACATTTCTTTAGGTCCATTCATTTCAAGCGCAGGAGGCCTGTTTTGAACTTCAGAGGGAACTGATTTCCTCATCTGAAGCTCAGTTAGCATAAAGATAGAATTTAGTCCATTACCAAACATTTGTCTACAACCTCCAGATTGGTTTATTAAGATACTGTTGAGTTTCTTCAACAGGGATTGATGCAGAGAACTTGTAGATAGAATTTTCAAGTAGAAGGAATTCTTAGAGGTCATCTCGATCAGTGGTTTTCAAACGATGTTGTTTCCCTCCTGCCCAAGAGGCAGACCAAGAGGCAGCAGAATGGGTCTAGACTCTGGGCCTCCCGCCTTACTTCGAGTAGATCAGCCCCTCCTTTGTCTGTTCCATATATCAAGATTCCATGTAAGGATTCTTTGAAAAAGACAGCTGTGCCTTCGTACAAAGCTCAGAAGCAGCTTACCTATTCCAAAGCTTTGTCTTGGCAATGAACCAAGATCCAGACTTGCCTTCCTGTTGATGTCTTGGCCAGCTTACTGTGTAGCCAGCAGCAGCCTGGGAGATGCAGCGGCCCGACTCCCAGCTCTGTGCCCGCCTCTGGGCAGTCCTGCGCCCGCCTTGAAATCCTCCTTGCAGAGATCCTGTATCTCTTGCCCTGCTGAGCTACGAGCTGTCAGAGACAGTGGCCCTCTTTCCTGGTCTGCACCTGCATCAGTGATTGCCAAACCTTTGCTGGCTTTTTTTGCAGTGTTACATACTCAGTACCAAATAAGTTAACTGCATGTTAAAATAGAAGAAATGGAAATAAATTTTCTCCCATCTGTTTGTTTTTTCTTTTATGCACAGTGCACCAGAGAAGAAGTATCTTCCCTCAGCAGAGCCTCCGTCACAGTCTGTTTATGCTGTTCAGTCACTGGGCAGGTCCCTTTAGCATCATGTTTACGCCCTTGGACAGATACAGTGACAGAAATATGCAAATTAACAGGCATCAGTACTGTGCACTAAAGGTATTGCTTAGAAACCTGATTTCTTTTTTCTCCCATGAAGAGTGCAGTTAAATTTTTTGGTCTCTCAGTGCCTAGTATTATAAAAAGGGTAGATTTCTCCTACCCTTAGAATATTTGCCTGCCGTATTAGAGTATTTACACTGTACATTTCTTTAAATACATAAAGTACGATGCAGAAAAGTTACAGAATCTATCCAAAACTTAAATGCCATTTTCTTAAAGAGCTGAGAATTGCCTCTTTTTTCCTACTTCAGTACCTTTTCTTGGTCTTTTCTTCCTCTTCTCTTCCAGGGCTGTCCAAGCTCATGCCTTACTTCGTATCACGTATTTACTTACTACTCATCGTAAATTACTTAGTTTCAAGAATTGCTATTACACTCTTCTTTGTAAAGGAAAGAATTAAAGATACTGTGGCTACATAATCATGAATAAAAATATCCTGTCTCTTCGCATTAAGCAACCAACATAAAACCTCTTAAATGTTTTAAATGTAATTCTAATATTATTGTTTGAAGGCTATGTCTGCTGTACTATGTTGTGGCCCTGTTGCAGATAATGTAGGACTTTCATCAGATGGCTATTTGTACAAATGGTTGGATAACATTTTGGACTCTCTGGACAAAAAGGTGAGTATGATGGTTCCTTTAAGATTTCATAATAATCCGCACTGCTTTATTTGGAATTATAGTATGACCCACTAAAAACAAGTCTTTTATTTTTTAATGAGATTAGAATTACATGCAGAAGGCGTGTTTTGTAAAATTAAATAGGATGCAATAATTTAAGAAATCTCTAATTCTCATTTATTACCTATTTAAATAATGTTAAATTTGCCTTTTGTATGATATGATTAATGCGGTTATCTCACGAGAGAGTTCTAGATCTGTAAATAAAATATTAATATAGAATACGTTGAGCTCCGTGGAAGAAATGTGTTGTTATGTTTAATATCATTTTTTGACCACTGTCCAATTAATCTTTCTTGCCTTCCCTTTTCCTCACTCCCCTGCTGTGCATGCCTAGACTTCACAATTTAAAATAGGACTTATTTTTTTCACCTCCAAATAATTTTTCTATTGGGTTATCAAAAACAAGAATAAAGCTTGATAAAAATAACTGGAGAGGTTAATAACTCACTTTTCTGAAAGCACTTAATCACTGTTCATACTCATCAGCCTCCTTCAGGGCTCTGCTGGAAGAGAGAATCATACTACTTAGAGTCTTGTGTAAAAAGCAGGAGACCCAAGTATAATTTATCTGTGTCATTTTTTTTTTTTTCTTTCGGCTGAATAAAATGAGAAGGACTTGAACAAAAGGAGACTGAGTTTTGTACTTAAATATAGTAAATATATATACTATATTGTGGATATAGTATATATACACACTATAAATACAATAAATATATATACTGTATTGCTAAATATACGAACTGTACTATGTATACTATTTTATATATATGTACATATATATAAAATATATACTATATATATCGTAATGTAAATTTTTCTGTCCTGGGCGTTGTTGTGACCTTTACGTAGGTTCATCAGTTGGGCTGCGAGGCAGTTACATTACTGCTGGAACTGAACCCGGACCAGAGCAACCTGATGTACTGGGCTGTGGATCGATGTTACACTGGTTCCAAGAGAGTGGCAGCCGGCTGCTTTAAAGCCATAGCTAACGTATTCCAGAACAGGTACCCTACATACTGTCTTCCGTGTTTTAGTTAGCTTTTGTTTGTTTCTTTCTTTCTTTGTTTTTGGTTTTAAATGTTTCCTTTTGAAGTCAGAAATACTGAGAAACCAGTATTTTCTTTCCTTGAGCTCTAATGAAATTTAACCAGAATAAGAATCATGATCACCTTGCATTTGTTATGTACCTTTTGCCTTAAAAAAAAAAAACACCCAAAAAGAAAAACAAAAAAGAACAAAAAAACACCTAGCCATAGGCTTAACACTTGATGTCTGCAGACTTGCCCTTTGCATATCGTATTTATGAATGATGTGAAAGCCTCTAAAATTTCTCTAACATGTAAACTTTGTCCCTAGGGATTATCAGTGTGACACAGTGATGCTCCTAAATCTGATACTGTTTAAAGCAGCTGATTCTTCTCGAAGTATCTATGAAGTTGCTATGCAACTTTTACAGGTTTGTAAGCAAATGTTAGTTAAAATGTGAGTTCTTGATTTAACGAAGCATATAAATATTTAGCTTTTTCTTTTTTTAAGATTTATTTATTAGAGAGAGCGTGGGGCAGGGAGGGGCAAAGGGAGAGGGAAAGAGAAACTCTCGCAGACTCTGTGCTCAGCGCAAAGCCCAACACAGGGCTTAATCTCATGACCCTGAGATCACAAGCTGAGCCGAAACCAAGAGTTGGTCGCTCAGTGGACTGTGCCACCCAGGCACCCCTGGGCTTTATTTTTAATAGGGAGGCATGGCATCAACTCCTAATTATCATTAACAATAGAGGACAGGGACGCCTGGGTGGCTCAGTTGGTTAAGCGGCTGCCTTTGGCTCAGGTCATGATCCCAGCGTCCTGGGATCGAGTCCCACATCGGGTTCCTTGCTTGGCAGGGAACCTGCTTCTCCCTCTGCCTCTGCCTGCCTCTCTCTGCCTGTGCTCGCTCGCTCTCTCTCTCTCTCTCTAACTAATAAATAAAAATAAAGAATCTTAAAAAAAAATTAAAAAAAAAAAATAGAGGACAAAGAGAAGGAGTGCCTGGGTGGCTCAGTTAGTTAAGCATCTACCTCGGGCTCAGGTCATGATCCCAGGGTCGTGGGACTGAGCCCCTTATCTGGCTCCCTGCTCTGTGGGGAGTCTGCTTCTCCCTCTCCCTCTGCCTACTGCTCCCCTTACTTGTGTTCTCTCTCTGTCTCTGTCAAATCAATCAATAAATAAATCTTTAAAAAAAAAAAGATAATATGGGTCACTTAAGTCTGCAAAATAATACAGACTGTTCAGAAATGTATTACAAAGGGCTTATGGATCTCCTTCCGCATACCTGTATGCACCTGTGTGTATTCAAATGAAAATGGAATGGTTAGGACTCCCATGTGCCTGGAGCTATCTCTCTTCAGCAGAGAAGAATACTGTGAGCCAAAGGTTTTTTTGAGAACCAAGTAAAAAGTAATTAGCCCTTGTATGATATGCTTATATAATTTTTCTTTATTAGACCTAGAAAAATAACCTAGAACGTTAACTTACCAAACATGGAGATCTTACAGTTATTATTATACAGTTGTTATACATTATTGTATCATATACATTATTATACAGTTACTATTATACAGTATCTAACTAATTGATAATAGGATGAGGTTGTTCACTCTTGGCCCAGTTAAGAATGAGATTCAAGTAGATGCTGATTTTTCCAGAGGTTTTGACTAGTGGTACTGATGCTGGTAGCCACCATCTTGGGAATTATTAATTATTATTAATATTAATTATGGATTATGAAGAATTATTAATTATGAAGAAAAATATTAATTATGAAGAAAGTTCAGTGCTATATATTTACGTAGTATAACGTTAAAATAATTTTTAGCTCATAGACCACATTTAATCTTGATTTAACCAAGATCTGTTTGAGGATTTTTTTTTCACTTATACATGTTTTATATAATCCTGTTTTTGAAATGGAAAGTGGTAAATCTTCTTCAAGTAATTGCAAGTTGCCAAAGTCATTTTCAGACTGTGCTGCTAACCCAAACCAGTGGCATTAAGCACAAGGAGTGTAAAGCCTTCCAAACAATTAAAAGATCTTTTGCAAACATTCCTGGAATTAGAAATTAACATCTGAAATACTCTACAGTATTGCATAACTATGTAATTTTTGGGCTGGAATAATTCTTAGAAGAAGATTTTATTTTTCAGTTACAGCTGAAATTCAGAGGACTCATAAAATCTCATATCTACATTCCTGCAGATCCTAGAACCGAAGATGTTTCGCTATGCCCACAAATTGGAAGTTCAGAGAACAGATGGAGTCCTCAGCCAGCTGTCTCCTCTGCCGCACCTGTACTCTGTTTCATATTATCAGTTGTCCGAGGAATTAGCAAGGGCTTATCCTGAGCTAACTCTTGCCATATTCTCAGGTATGACCGTAGAACTTGTCCATGGGTTTTCTTTAGCAGTCATTTCTAAAAAACTACTTGTAGGAAATTTAAATATAAGAAATTTGAGGTTGATTCAAAACAGAACATGTCTTTATGTAAGAAAGTAATTTTTTCCCTTTAGTAAGAACATGTAATACTAATCTGTCGTGGTAGATTTCTTATTAATGTAGTCTTTCCAAGGCTTCTTCCTTTACCTTCCCTTCTCTACCCCGGGTTGGGGAGGGCTTCACATACAATTTAAAAATGTTTCTTTGGTAGACACAGAACTTTCTAAATCTTCTAGTACATACTTTATCTTGTGTATTGGTCTGTCTTTAATAAAAGACTGCCTAGAAATGGGCAGTGATAAAGATACAGGGCTCTTTCTATAAGTAACACCTCTCATCGTAGGGAAAAGTCCTGAACTGCTTGGAGCAAAACTGTTGCTAAGGGGACACCTGGGTGGCTCTGTGGGTTAAGTCCCTGCCTTCAGCTCAGGTCATGATCTCAGAGTCCTGGGATTGAGCTCAGGGGGAGCCTGCTTCCCCTGCTCTCTCTGCCTGTTTCTCTGCCAACTTATGATCTCTCTCTCTGTCAAATAAATAAAATCTTTTAAAAAAAAAAACAACTATTGCTAGGATCCCACTTTGCTTTCTGTTCCCATTTCCTTTTCTTGGACTAATGACAGTTCCTTCCAGGGGTTTCCAAAACAGCAGCACTATGTGTCAGGCAAGATATCCTCTTTATCTGCATCTCCCAGGACTCAAATTAAAGACAATTTTTCATTTAAAATCTAGTTTAACCTTCCACTCGATGAACGTACTATTGTAAGTGTTCCCAGAGTGCTTTATCCTTTTACTGAAGATTTAATTTTAACACAGTACACTTAGGTTGTTTGCCTGCCTTTCACTTGTTGCAAGATCTTATTTTAGTCTGAGAATTGAACATGCCCCGAAATGGCCATCCAGGAGATGACAAGATTCTGCTGTGGATCCTTTCTTTCACTTGCCCTCAAGATTTAGTGACCTTAGCCTTCTTGGAGCATCTTTCCACGGCGTCCGTTTCAGCAGTAGAAATAGCTTCCCATCCCTCACTAACCTGAACGGGGAAAAACCTATTTAAATCCTTCTAACAGTTCTTAAAGTACTTTACCTGTCTGGTTTGCACTGGTAGACAGCAGTGACCGTGTCCCTTCCCCTTTCGTACGTCCCACAGTCCCAGCAGCCCTTTGGGGATCAGTGCAAAGCCGTGGCTGCCATGATCCCTGATTCTGCTCCTGGGCTTCTTCTCAGCATTCGCACACAGAAAGCAGAAGAGTCCAACTGAATCTCAGAGCTCAAGAAATCGGTGGGGATGGCAGCTGGGACATGTGGAGACCATGCCCACAGCTCAGTCACCTTGTCCTTCACTTCTGTCTTCAGATAGTCTTGTCGTTAGGACCTGCTAATTATAACTCCTTTGCTGAAAATGGTCTATTCTAAAACAAATTACAGCCTGTAAACCTGCTCAGTGCCATTCTCCCTTTTACTGGTTCCGAGGTAAGATGAGCAGTGTTTGTTAGGGATTGTACGGGAAGACCATCAGTAGAAACGTTGGCCACTTTGAAATGTGAGGGTCCTGCTCCTTCCTTTCTCTGGGACCAGTTGCGGTAATCTTTAAATCTTTTTCAGCCCCCTGGCTCCTCTCATCCTTTTCTTCCTTTACACCCACTTCTGACCCACTCCCCCACCCCCTTTACCTGCCTTGAGTATCCACATTCACTTTTCCTCGGCCCTTATGCATCTTCATAAATGGCCTTCAGGCTCCATTAGTGTGAGTTTCTTCTCTGTAAAGTTACTGAAGACTTTCTCACTGCTAACCCTAATCATCAGCTTTTGCTCTTCAATCTGTTTGCTACTTGGCCAAGCAATTGATGTTAGTCACCTTACATCTCTTTAAATCTTGAGCTCCCATGATTTCTAGAAACTTAATGTTTTCTGATTTTCCTTCTACTGTGAGCTATTCCTTTTCTGTCACTTTTGATGGATTCTTTTCTTCCATCTTAAGTATTTGTGTTCCCAGTCCGCCGCCTCAAGAGACCCTGTCTCCCGAGGGAGGTCATTGCCATCCCTGGGGGCTCCCGCACACACCACCGCCGCCTCCCCTGGTCAGGATCTCTTCATTCAGCTACTGTCAGAGCGCCGGGACTTTGATTTCATACGAGAGGTTATTACAAATCAAAGGAAACAGAAATGATGCTGGTTGTTCCCTCTTTCGGCTTGACAGAGATAAGCCAGAGAATTCAGACCGCTCACCCCGCCGGGAGGCAAGTCATGCTGCACTATCTCTTACCCTGGATGAACAACATTGAGTTGGTCGATCTGAAACCTCTGCCCACAGCAAGGCGACATGATGAAGATGAAGAAGACGACTCCTTAAAAGACCGAGAGCTCATGGTGACCAGCAGGCGCTGGTTGCGAGGAGAAGGCTGGGGCTCTCCACAAGCCACTGCGATGGTTTTGAACAATCTGATGTACATGACAGCAAAGGTAAAGTGGGGTTGGTGTTCACAGTTGCTGCACAGAACTGTTTTCTTTTTGGTTTGTCCATTTTCAAAAAAATCTTTTTGTATTAACATAAAATGTATTCTTAGCCCCAGGGGTACAGGTCTGTGAATCATCAGGCTTACACACTTCACAGCACTCACCATAGCACATACCCTCCCCAATGTCCATAACCCAACCACCCTCTCCCTACCCCCAACCCCCAGCGACCCCCAGTTTGTTTCATGAGATTAAGAGTCTCTTATGGTTTGTCTCCCGATCCCGTCTTGTTTCATTTTTCCCTCCCTTTGAAATTCCTTATATCAGAAAGATCATATGATAATTGCCTTTCTCTGATTGACTTATTTCGCTTAGCATAATACCCTCTAGTTCCATCCACGTCATTACAAAATGACAAGATTTGGGGGGGGGTGATGGCTGCATAGTATTCCATTGTATATATATACCACATCTTCTTTACCCATTCATCTGTTGATGGACATCTAGGCTCTTCCCACCGTTTGGCTATTGTGGACATTGCTGCTGTAAGCATAAGGCTGCACATCCCCTTCAGATCACTACATTTGTATCGGTAGGGTAAATACCCAGTATGCTGCACAGAACTCTTAAGAAGAATCCTAAAGGGTAGATATAGATGAAGAGATCAGATCATCCTGTGATAACCAAAAAGATAATGGTCTGAAAAGAACCAAATTCCTTCCCTTAAAACACTTCTCATTTGATACAGGATATGGTCTTGGAGGGAGCAGAGCAATCATATATGATTAATGATGTTTATGTTTAGATTTAAAGAAATGTTTATTCCTCTAGAGGACAGAAAAGATTAAAGCTGTCTCTAAAAACACGATTTTCTAACATTTCATGGTGTGACAAAGTTGGGTACTGAATATGCAGTCATCACTGAAGTGTGTGCTGTGTGTCCTGCATCTAGTACGGGGACGAGCTGGCTTGGTCGGAGGTGGAGAATGTATGGACCACACTTGCAGACGGCTGGCCGAAAAACCTGAAAATCATTTTGCACTTTCTGATCAGTATTTGTGGAGTGAATAGTGAACCAAGCCTCTTGCCTTACGTATGTATTCAGGTTCATTTAATGATTATTGTTTTTTTTTTCGCGGCTTAGATTCTTTTTTTTTTTTTTTAATTTGACAGACGGAGATCACAAGTAGGCAGAGGGGCAGGCAGAGAGAGCGGGGGAAGCAGGCCCCCGCCAAGCAGAGAGCCTGATGTGGGGCTCCATCCCAGGACGCTGGGATCATGACCTGAGCAGAAGGCAGAGGCTTTAACCCACTGAGCTAACCAGGCACCTCTATTATCATTTTTTTTAAGTAATACTTACCTGGTTTCTTGTAGTACCAGAATGTGGGCAGCAGGAGAGCAGCGGAAGGAAAGGCCCACAGTAGGGATCCTGCCTGGAAATCACCACGTGCCTTTGTCCATTGCTTCATTCAACCACTATCGTCTGGCCTTGACCACAGGGCAGGTGTTCTTCTAGATCCTGGGCATTTCAGTCCGATGGGTGATGGAGATTTTATTCTTTGAACCTTTGCCTGATGTATTTAATGAGTAAACCAGTAAGTTAATAAAGTGCAGTCTTGATCAGGGCTACAGAGGAAAATTGCAGGGTACTGAGCGTGATTAACCAAGGAACCACAGCTCTCTGGGAGGATTGGAGATGATCCCTTAGGGGAAGTCATCTAGAAGTGAGACCACAAAATTGAGAATGTTCATGCTTTCTGCTAGGCAGGAGCTGGATAGGAGATCAGTATGGTGAGTGAGAGAGCCCAGTGCTTGTAGAGTGGTGCCGACGGCTTCCAGAAGTGGGGGGAGACATAGAAAGAGGTATGCAGTGAAGACTGTCACAGTCTTTACCTTCTAGAGGGGAAAGCATTACTTACATCTGCTCAAGTGGAGAATAACACGAGGATGTGAAACATGAGGGTTCGACTGGAAGCCCACAGGCAGAGCAGTGCGCATGCGTGTGTGCACACATCGATGTCAGGCAGGACCCTAAAATCATGACCTCAGCCCAGATCAAGAGTCGGGTGCTTAAAACCGACTGAGCCACCCAGGCGCCCCACCCCTGGGCAGATCTTAAAATATGCTTTATTATATCATACCAGAAATCTTACAATGATGACCCGTTGATAACTGACCTACACACAGCTCTGTATCTATTGCTGTCTTCCCAGAGCCTGGAATAGTGCCTGGCACATAGAAGGCACCTGTAATTGGATGGGTGGATGTGTGAGTTGGGCTGCAAGAAGAAACAGGCATGAAGTAATAATGCCAAGAAGCCAAGATGAAATTTAGGCAATAACCATTTGCCAGGAACTTAAAAAAGGGAGCTTTTTTTTTTTTTAAAGATTTTATTTATTTATTTGATAGACAGAAATCACAAGTAGGCAGAGAGGCAGAGAGAGAGGAGGAAGCAGGCTGTCCGCAGAGCAGAGAGCCCGATGCGGGGCTCGATCCCACGACCCCGGGATCATGACCTGAGCCGAAGGCAGCGGCTTTAACCCACTGAGCCACCCAGGTGCCCAAGGGAGCTATTTTTAATGGCCATCATAATTTCTCAGTTTTCATTCTTAATCGCTTATTCTAGGCCAGGCATGGTATAAGCACCTCATCTACATTGTTCCATTGAATTCTTAGATCCGAGTGTGTGAAGATTACGGCATTTCTATGGATGAATGAAACAGGCAGAGAGAAGAGTAACTTCTTCAACGTTGGGCAGCTATTAGCTCTGTCACTTAGTAGAGTGAATTCCCACTTTGTGGAAAAGCCTGGCTGCTTTCTCACAGGCGGATTAAAGGCACAGAGGCAGGAATGCATCTAGCAGCGTCAGTAGGTGACTGAATCTGAGAACAGACTTAGCGAAGAATTAAAGCAATTTGGATAGAGACAGAGCTGTGTGTAGGTCAGTTATCAATGGGTCATCATTATAAGATTTCTGGTATGATATAATAAAGCATATTCTAAGATTTGCCCAGGGTGGGACACCTGGGTGGCTCTGTGGGTTAAGCCTCTGCCTTCAGCTCAGGTCATGATCTCGGGGTCCTGGGATCGAGCCCCGCATCGGGCTCTCTGCTCAGCAGGGAGCCTGCTTCCTCCTCTCTCTCTGCCTGCCTCTCTGCCAGCTTGTGATCTCTCTCTCTGTCAAATAAATGAATAAATATCTTAAAAAAAAAAAAAAAAGACTTGCCCAGGTGGGGTGCCTGGATGGCTCAGTCAGTTAAGCACCGGAGTCTTGATTTGGGCTCAGGTCATGATCTCAGGGTCCTGGGATTGGGCCCTGAGTTGGGCTCCACATTCAGTGGGGAGTCTTCTTGAGCTGCTTTCTCTCCCTCTCCCTCTGTCCCTCCCACTCTCTCTAAAAATCAGTCAATCAATCAATCTTAAAAAAAAAATAAATAAGATTTTCCCTGGGGTCATGTAAAGCAGAGTTGCCCAGTTGTCTGTGTGCCGGTGAATCACCAGGGTATCTGGTTCTGGCTCTGGGGAGCTGAGGGTGGGGCCCGAGATCCTATATTTCTAGCAGCTCCCTCCCCTCTCCCCCCCCCATGACGATGGCTATGCTGGCAGGACCACATTTTTTTTTAAGATTTTATTTATTTATTTGACAGACAGAGATCACAAGTAGGCAGAGAGGCAGGCAGAGACAGAGAGGAGGAAGCAGGCTCCCCGTGGAGCAGGGAGCCCAATGTGGGGCTCGATCCTAGGACCCTGGGATCATGACCTGAGCCCAAGGCAGAGGCTTTAACCCACTGAGCCACCCAGGCGCCCCAGGACCACATTTTTTAAGCTGCAAGGATTGAAGTACAAAGAGAAAAAGAGGCTGATTAGTTAGTAAGCGATTCATTAATACATATTACCGAGACAGAATGCATACTACTGAAATGTTTTTTCACTTAACTCATACTGTGTACTAGTCATGTTTAAAGTGCATTCTTAAATCTTACTTAATCCTAACAACTCCATGAAGTAGGTGTTGTTGTCCCCATTCTGCAGAAGAGAAAACCAAGAGTAACTGTGCAGTCGTATAGCTACCAAGTGTCTACGCCCCAGTCCACACTGTGTGGTCTGGGTTCAAGTTCAGCTCCAGTTCTTTGCTTGTAATCACTACTCTGCACCTGCTGGGTTAAATATGGAGTCTTAGTAGGGGAAGCAGAATAAAAAATCCAGTGTTTGAAGTCTAAGGGGAGCATTGGGATGGTATTATTAATTGAAATCTCTCCATTAAAAAGACACTGATTAGGAAAGCAATTATCTTTTGCTTTTCTAAAAAAAAAAAAAAAAGG
>ML104215.1:20495-44250 GCA_003697995.1 Taxidea taxus jeffersonii | reverse complement strand
GGGTGTCTGTGGTCGTTCCCCATCTTCCTTGAAATTGCTGGTCATGCCTCCCTCCCCTGGTCTCCATGACACCCCACACCACCAGCCTCCCTAATACCTTCCTCCTGCTCCTCTGGCTTCTCTTCTGCTCTTCCCTTCAATGATGCTGTTCCCCAGGGGTCTGTCCTTGACCTTTACTGTTTATATCCAATACACTCTCCACGAGTGATCTCACTCTCCCCCTGACTTAAAATACTGACACATTGATGATTATCACATTATCTCTGGGCCAGAGGCTTCACCCATCCCCATACTGAGACAGTCCACGTTTACTGGGCCCCTCTAAGCAGATATCACAAGGCATCCCAAACTCAGCAGGTTGAAAACTGAAGGCTTACTCTTACCGCCATCTCACCCACAGTCTTTAACCGGTCCCCTTCTTACATTTTCCGCCTCAGACACTAACACCACTATCCATGGGACTGCCCAACCTGAAATGCTAAATATTGCCTGTGACTTGCATTCAAGTAGACTGAATGTCCATCTAGTAAAAACATTATAGAAGGAAAGTTAAAATAAATGTGTTTTCAAGTCTAAATTTCAGACTCTACCATTTTAAGTGGCTACTCTCCCTGGGGTAACACATCCCGTCTGAATTTCTAGCAAAAATAGGGCCTCCAAGGTTCCTCCCAATCTGTCTGCTGCCTCCCTTACCTACCTCCTCAGCCACATCTCTCATCCACTATTCCCTACTACCCTAAACTCACATCTGGCCGTCTAGCAAATCACTCTATGTTATAGGACTTTATTCACTACTCTTTTCATTCAACATGCACTTACAAAATGAAGTCAGTGCATTCATATAATGAACTCCTACCATCTTTCAAGACACAATAGAGATGTCTCTTCCTATGCAAATCCTTCTAAGACTCCTACCTCACCTCCACCATCCTGTCCCCCTAATATATTTACTCTTCTACAAACACATGACATTGCAATTTCCTTGTTTTCTATCTCTCTATTAAATTATTAGCTCTTGGAGATCAAAAACTCTGCCTCAGTTTTCATTGCTTCTCCAAGACCTATCATAATAGTATATAAAACTATGAACAATGGAAGTAATGATATAGTTGTAAGTGGCATTTAAGTGTTCCATGTGCTAAGCAGGAATGATAATATCATGATTTTGCATAAACTGCTCAATTCATAAATGTGTACAAATGAATTAATTAATGAAGTTCCTTAATTAATAAAGAAGAAATAGGATACCAATTCTTTCTTTATAAAGATGCATACTATAATCACTCACATACCACAAGACCTCAATAAATAATTATTGAATAAGTAGATAAGTAGATCAATTAATCACCTAGGAAAGAAATAATGGTCTACAAGTTTAATATTATCTCACTTGCATATGGTGCATCCCAGTTCATAAGCCTTTCATTTCCTCTGTAAGATTTAATCACTATGTGTACTGGTAGTATTAATATTACTATTTTTCAAGAGACTGAACTGAGGCTCAGAGGTGGTAAATGACATGGTCACGGTCACAGCTCATGGCTGGCAAATCAAAGAGTTGACCAAGACTGACCCCTCCCAGTCCCCACAGCTACCCCTTTCTTCTCCTGACCCAACCTCAAACATAAAGTGGCTCCCTTTAGTGGTATGAACTTCACAGGCAGAGATTTCCAGAGACATCTAAAATGGTCCAGCATCTGTTGAGGTTATGAGTGGCGGGTTGGTGAGTAATCATCTTCTACAGCACTCACTTCAAAGACACTGCTGGAGAAAATTTCCAACTAAGAAAAAGACATACACATGAAACTGGACTTGGAGCCATACTCCCTTCATATCCTCCTAACAAATGACTGAGTTCATCACAAGCAAAATTCCTACTGAAAATCCAAAGGCTCAGGTTACATCTGACTTCTCTCTAAGAAGTTTGACTCATATCAAGTAGGCCCTTTCAAATCCTCCCCACAATACCAAGGCAATCTGGAAGACAGTACAATAATATGGCTTTCTGAGAGCATGTAAACTCCTCTTTCTCGAGGTCATTGTGTGTGATTCTGGGTTCTGAGTCCACCTATAGAAATTCAGGGACACAAATGCATATGGAGAACCAACACGAGCTGAGCAAAATAATCCCAATAATGCAGAGGTCTCTCTTGGGATGCTTAACAAGAGCATCAGGCAGAGGCTAGCCTGACCTCTCAGTGGACAATGGGTCATGGTCCAGGTCACACAGATGCTCTGGACCCAGGAAGTCAGACTCCTGAGACTGCACTCAGACCCTCTACCCACCCCCCCACAACAGGGACCGTGGCAGGAAGGGCATCTGTGGCTGTCACCATTATCAGTTACTACTGTGTGTGTCAGGCATTGTGCTGAGCACTTCCTGCCGTGACTTCATCCAAATCTCACAGTCACTTGAGGATTCAGGGACATTAAGAAATCTGCCTTCAGGACAATCAGGCTCAGAGCAGTGACGTGACTCACACAGGGTCATACAGACTAAGAACAGAACTAGAATTGAAACCCAGATTCACCCAAAGCCAAGATCTCTCTGCTTCACTGCTTCTACTTCTACAAACATCTGTCAAAAACCTATTGCCTGTGCGTAAGTTATCGCAAAAACAGAAAAACAAAAGCCACACCTTAAAGCATAACTAAGCCAATCATTAGAATCACAAAAATAGAAAACTCAAAGGGAAACTTAGAAGACACTTAAGCCACCTCCTCACACAGCAAGGGCATCTTCAACATGCTTGAATACTCCAGTGGCGGGGAGCTCATCCCTTCAGTCTCCATCACGACAAGACCAATGATGCCTTCTCCTTTCATCCTCTGACCCCATCCCCTGCTCATCCCCCACTGCCCCCACCCCCATGATGCCAGATGCCTCATCCATACTGAGGCCATGCCTCGGTTGCTCCTGGCTCTTGAGCTGGGCCCTCTCACCTGCTAGACTTTGCACATATGGGAGGGAAGGTGACTGCTTCCATCATAAATCAAATCCAGTTCCTCCAAGGAGGTCAGGGAATTCAGCAGAGACCCAACAGTGGGGAAGAATAAATGAGGAATGACCAAAGGATCATTAAAATGAAACAAAACTTTATATGGCATTAGCCACTTATAACCCAGTATTGCTATTTTTAATCAACAGTAAATATTATTATAATCATGAAACTAAAGGAAATCTATCACTGTCAATGGACTGCATTCAGGGATGGTTTAATTTATAGTCACCTACATAGCATGAGTGAGGGGCTCTAGGAAAGACAACCAGTCTAAAATATTCCCTCCAAATAGTTGATAAATGGTCTGAGAAATAAAAGTTTTCTGATTTAGTCACTTGTTAAAATGTGAAACCTCTTGTAGAAAATATCATATTGACATAATATCAATCGTGTTCACCTTAGTTTGAATTATTTTGTTAACTCCATTAGGTTTGACATGAGTTCCCTAGCAGAGCGCTAGGAAGTGAAACAGTAAATAAGCAAGATGCTTCTACGCCATCATGGTTAGCTAATCAAGGCTGATTTGGGGGTGAGATGGACATTCCAGAGGGGAGGTATGGTGCTGAGGAGCATGAAGTTATGAGTTTCCCAAAGTGGGCTGAAGGCCAGGAATAGGAAGGGAGAGAAAATTGGGTGAAACCAAAAGTCAGTTCCCTCCACCTCACAGTTTCCACTGCATTCATTTTTTTTATCACGTGATACCTGATTAATTCCAGGCTAAAAACATACCTCCTATAGCTTAGCAAGAGATCTGAGAAAAATCTTTAAAGCTAAAGCCAAAACTACCAAACCCAAAAGGCAGTTTCTAGTAGGCATGTTTTCTTCTTGGCTTTATCTTCTTAAATTTGATTGAGCAAATCCTTGATGGATGAGATACAAAACTGGTCCTATCTGAGGAGGAAGTTTCTGAGGAAATTCCTAAGTCTTCACCATCCCCTAAGTTCTAACATGGGTTCAAGACCCAATCCTTCAGCAAACATTAATCAAGCGCCTCCCAGGCTCACTATGGACAGCTGCACAGGTTGTACACTGTACAATCATAGGGGCAGCATCATAAATATTGCCTATGAAATGGATCCCTTCAAACTGGCCAGGCTTGACCTAAGTTAGCTATTTCAACAAAGCCAACCTTCAGCAGACACTGGATAAAGCCATTTTACATGTAATATCTCCTTCAAGCTTCAGAACACCTCTTTGAAGTAGGCATCCTCATCTCCGTTTTACAGGTGAGGCTGCTGAGACTCAAAAAGTTCTTTAAATTGGTCAAGATCATACATCTAAGGAGTGGCCAAGGAAGGGCTCCCATCTCTTGGTGGCTTCCAACACTCTACCACCCTTTATTCTTTCTTCCAACAAACATTAATTGAATCACTATCAGCTTTAAGTAATCTAGTGCAGACAGAATATACACATACTCAACCTAACCATTATAAATGAAATAATATCGACCATCTACTGTAGACCAGACACTGTGTTTTGTGTGAAGGATCAAGCCGCAAATTCCAAATTCAGTTTCTGGGAGCACAAAACCTAGCAAGCAAGAAGCAGTGCACTTATTCATTCACTAAATACCTCATGAGTGCTAACTAGGTACCAGGCAAACTTCTGGGGGCCGAGACTGTAGCGGTGAATAAGACAGATGAAGCCTCAGCCCTGTGCAGTTTCCCCTCTGGAGGAAGGGCAGACAAATATTCCAGAAGTAAACAGGCGAGAAGATTTGACAGCAGATAACAAAGCTGGGTGAGGGGTGGAGAGTCAGAGGTGATGTTAGCTCAGTCAGAGCGGAAGGCGATCAGACCCCATAGAGGTGCCCTAGGACACACATTTCCTGTTTTCCTTCCACCTGCCATGGCTGTGCTCCCATTTTGCCAGCTGTGTCCTTGTGTTTCTCGGCCCCTGGGTCTCAGAGGAGTGGTCCAGGAGGGGCTGCTAGGGGTCTGGAAGGGGCTGTGCCCAGAGCACACTCATCCCCGCTGATGGCAGTTGCCCAGGCAGTGCGGTCCTGTGCCAGAGGGACGTCCCAGCTGCACGCCCTGCTCCGATAGGGGAGCTAGTCTCTGGGAGATAGGACCCACCCACCCCCAGACAGCTGTTCTCATGGAGTTGCTGCTCACTGAGCTGTGAGCTCCCTCAACAGGGCGTGCACACGCACAAACTCCGTGCATATTTGGAAAGGAGATGCACGTTTTATACAAGCTTTTGGAGTGGGCGTCTGCTCACCCAGGACTTTCAGTCTCTCAGACCAAAAGGATTAAGAATTTGCCCTTGTCTGGGTTATGATGTCAATAGTCTCGTGGCTCAATGGGAAAGTGACAACGCATCTGCAGTCTTTAGTAGCCCCCGCTGCGTCCTCAAGTTGCCCCTGATGAGAATATTACAGTCTTCCACCCTGCAGAGCACGCTGTGCTGTCAGGAACGAGCTGGTCTGCCCTGCCGTTGTGGGTGCTGCTGATCTCTCCAGAAGGTCATGCTCACATCAACGTGTGACCAATGTGAGAGCACAAACATTCTGAAGGTCATCCCAGCATCCCCGGAAGGGCAGCTGAGACCACGTTGTAGCTCACCTTCTCCTCTGGCCAGTTCTGCGCCTTCCCTTTCCCCCTCCCACTCCTGCGGGTAACTTTCCCTAAACAAGGACCTGCACACCAAACCCCTTCAGAGTCTGATTCCTGGGGAACTCAACCAGCAACAGTGAGCACATACAGTGGGGAGATTGTGTTTGAATTCGGACTGGGTTTGAACCCAAGCTCTACTGTTTACTAACTGTTTGACCTTGGACCTCTCTGACCCTTCCCTTCCAAATATGTGAAATGGACATAATCATACACAACCGATAGGGCAGTTGTGAGGGTTAAAGTAGGGAAAGCAATTAGCACAGTGATTGACATGATATCCTAATACTCAGGAATTTTTAAAAGAGGGGTACCTGGGTGGCTCAGTCGGTTGAGCATCTGACTCTTGATTTCAGCTCAGGTCATGATCTCAGGGTCATGGGGGATTGAGCCCTGCATCACACTCCGTGCTCAGCAGGGAGTCCGCTTGAGTTTCTCTCTCCATCTGCCCCTCCCCCTACATGTGCTCCCTGCCTCCCTCCCTCCCCCCACCCTATATATATATACCCTATATATATGTGTGTGTATATATATATATACACACAATATATATATATATATGTTATATGTAACATATATAATCTCTTTCTACATATTTATGTGTGGGTGTGTGTATAATTTTATAGCTTTTCCCGTTGAGCCAGTTAATGGCTGTGACAGTAGAGCCATGTTCTCTCTCTGCCTGTTTCCTCTTCCATGAAAATATAGGTTTGGACTTGTGAATTATTACTGACATTTCTTAAATACTCACTGTATCAGTTTCTGTGTGGAACACTGTGCTTTACTTATTCTGCAACACGAGCCTCCCAGATTCGTCTGTCTTATTTTCTACCATCATCTCCATTTCAAAGAGGCAAGCGGAGGCATCACAAGGCTGAGAAATACGGTCCCAGACATCAGTGGGTGAGAATGGGAATAGGACTAGAAGCTGGGTGGATGGACCTCAAAGCCCAAGGCTGTGCTGTGTCCTGTTGTTTCCCTCAATTAGACGACATGCACGCTCCCGGCTAGCACTGACATTTTTTGGGATCACATGACTCTCTGGCTTATGGAAAACATCTGTAGAAACGATTAACTGAATTCCACCAGCCCGCTGGCACCGCGATGGGAAAGGACAGAGGCAAGGCAGACAAAGCACAGCCCAAAAGACGGTTCGTGCAGCCGCTTCCATCACCTGAACTTCAGGCTCTTGGCTGTCCCTGAGCTCTAGCAGGTGGGGAGGAGAAGCGCTGGGAAGCTGGGCAGAGCCCATGGGAAGGAGGCCTGTTTCTCAGCACCACCTCGCACCCTCCTGGCTGCAGGGCCACTCACAGCCCTCTGCACCTGCTGCTCACAAGGGGCTCACGCTCAAGGACTGGGGCATTTCCTAAGGGACATTTTCAAGTGTCTCAGGTGGCACGAGCTTAGAATGCAGATACAGATCTCCAAAGCCTCATAGTCTGGGTTTTCCTCTGGACTGCAACCGCAGTACTCCATGTCTGGGCATGGAGAGAGGGGGAGAGAGAAGCCCTCTTACAGCAGGCTCTGAAGTCTGAGCCGATGATTCCTGCTAACCCTGAGCATCCTCTTGGGATGGGTTGTTGTGGGTCTTTTAAAAACAACAGACAGGGGCGCCTGGGTGGCTCAGTGGGTTAAAAACAACAGGCATTTGTCTGTTATAAAGACATCTTTACTTGTTTTTTTTTTTTAATGTACATTTTTTTCCCCAATGAGTAAAATGGTGCTCTATACAGAGATGACACGACTGTCCCCATTTTCCCAAAATCAAGCTTGTCCATCTGCCAATGCATCTCGCTCACAGCCCCAAAGGAGAATCTTCACACAGCTTTAAAGCTCACCGTGCAACTGTGGGAAGCCCTTCGGGGATGTGTGGGACCCAAAGCCCTCTATTTCTTGGCCCCTGCCCCCCACCCAGCCTCTCCCTGCCCCTTGCTGGTCCCGGGATCCTGAAGGACTTGTATTTCCCTGCATATACGAGGACAGTGCTCACCCTGGCCTTCTCTTCATGCACGCCCCCTTGCCCTGGGTGCTTTCTATTCCCACCTTGGCATCTGAGAAACGCTCAGTCCCTCTTTATGACCCCGCGCGGCCATGGTGCACCTGTGGTGTTTGCCCTGCCTGTCTGCGGTGAATCTGGGGGAGCCCTCTTGAACCCCCCACTGGGGTAAGTGGTTCATCTCCTTCAATTCTGACTTTCTGTGCCTTTCTCCTGACCCAAAGTCAGGCTCCTCTCTTTGCAGTTAAGACCTCCAACACCCAGCACAGCACCTTTTCTGGAATGTAAGTGAAAATTCAGAACCCCATTCCCCAGAAAGTGGCATTCACACAGTCACTGAACTGAACCGCACTGAAGTAAAAGATGAGCTGTTTTTCCCTCACACATTTTTCTAAGTCGCCCACCCTAGAGCTCCCTGCCACTTTGTTCCTCACCCACCCCCAAGGGATCCTACAGAGTTCGAGTTGCAAACCTTGTGCAAAGTTTCCTGCCAGCTCCACGCTCAAGCACAGGTGTTTCTGTACCTCTCATCCATCTCACTCCACTGATGGCCCACACCCACCGTGTGGAAACCTCTCCAGTGTCTGAGTGCCCCGGACTGCTTCATGCCCCTGGGCCTTTGCACACACAAACTACCCTCTATGAAGGCAGGGCTTTCTGAAACTCGGCCCACTGACAAACTCCTGCCATCTTCAAACCAGCTCGTGTGTTCAAAACTTCCCTGGGACAACGTAAACAAAGTGCTCTAGTACACGGTATGCACCCCAGTCAGACATGTGAAAGTTCAGAAGCCCCTTCACCTTCACACCATCCCCACTGACCAATCAGCCCCTCTTCAAAGAGGCTCTGATTAGGTGGTTAAATACACAGACTCATCACAAGAAACAAGGCCAAGCTTTAGACATCCAGGCAAGTCTAGGACTGGAAGTCTATCTCTGTCACCCTTTCCAGAAACTCAAACCAACCAGACCTTCTTATCTAGCTCAGAGAGGGGCCAGATGCATGGGGGCTCAAATCCCAGGTGTTCATGTAACCTCTCTGACCCTCCACTCCCTTATTTGAAAGACAGAACTTAGTACCATCTAAATTTCTTACAAGTGTTAAATGATTTATAAAATGTTTGGTGTTTAATAAACATTTCCTTTTCTCCCAGAACAGAAAGTGCATAAAGATGAGCATTTTATACATACGTGGCGTATGTGTGCATGTGTGCGCACGCACACACGCACACACACACACACACACACAATCCCTGTCAGAATCATGCTGGCATCTCAACACCGTGGAGGCAGATTGTGCTCTCCCCCTGATTCCCACCAAAGGAACACACCCAGACTCCTAATCCCAATTCGGGAACCCTAAGCACAGATGGAATGCCAGCTCTGACATCCCTCCTGCTTCTAAATCACACTTGTCAAAATTACACTTGTTTAAAAATACTGTGACATGTCATTCTGCCTTGGAAAGCTCCACTTAGATCCACAGCCTGCATGCGTGAAGCGGGGAGCAAAATTCTATGTCCTTTTCCTTCTTGGATAGGGCCTTCAAGTCCCAGGAATACAAATGATCACAAAACCAGAGTGGAAGCACTCTCGTCACCTGAGGGCAGACATGCTCTGATGTGTTCATATCACATAGTACGCATCTGACATTCAGAGATGGAAATGAACTCATTGCTAGCGAGGGTGCCACTAGGAACAACTGTTGGAGACCAATTTGGCAACACAAACCTGGAGTCTTAAAATACAAAGTTGTCAAACCCAGTAACGGTGCTTTGGAGAATGTGCCCCTGGGAGGTAACCTAGATGTTGGGAAGAGCTATATGTACTCAGAGATTCACTGCGGCACTTCTGTAATGGGCAAGCGTCATAAACAATCAAATGTCCAAAAACAGAGGAATGAGTTAGTGAAGGGCAGTATGTCTACCTGGTCAAAGAGTATGGAAGCCATTGCTAATTGACACTGACCTGTCTTTACCTGCTTGTTCCTCACCAGATGGGAAGCATCGTGACAGAGGAATGAATGAATGAATATACATGTATGAACAAGCACATGCATACAAAAATGCATGATTTAGAGAGATCTATAATAATTTGGAAATATACACAGGATGCTCTATTAGTTAAAAGCAAAAGAGTAACATCGTAGAGAGCTTACAACTACCTCAGACCACAGAATAAGCCTAAAGAGATGAGAAGCAAATAAAGAAATGTTTGAACCGGCATGACTTCTATGTAACTCTGTGATTTTTATCTTCTCTATTTCTGCATTGTTTGAATTTTCTACAACTAACCGGTATTAAAAGAGGAGATTTGGGTCTCTTGAGATCTGGGTGAAGATCAACTGCTTAGCGCAGTGCTGAGGACAAAATGGAGCCTTCGCTAGATGTTGAAAAGTTTCAAAAGAGACTATATTCTCACATTTAATCAAATGCAGCACAATTTCTCTTCTCTCCCTCCTACAAAATGAAGTAAAGGGATTTGAAATGACTAAACTCGCAAAGATAACACACGGAAACCAGAATGAGCAGAGAGCAGGTAAGGGAATTGAACAAACTTTTCAGGGGGGAGAGGAATAGGGAGGTGTGTTGCCAGCCATGTCAGTGGGGAGAAGCTAATCCCCAGGTGCCTGCAGAGCACCTGTCTGACCAGTCTGTTCCACGGGTGCCCCAGGAAGCCCAGGAAGGACGAGGTGCCATGGAAGGCAGGGGTGCAACATGGTGAGCCGCCCACACACAGTGACTGGTAATGGGAACAGGAGATCGCTCCTGCTCTGTGGGGCTCCCCCATGAGCCATATGTACGTGGACAGAGCAACTAGTACTCACTCTTGTTTCGGCCCCAAGTCCTGACATTACTACATGTTGCAGGTGAAGGGGGAACATTGGAAAGGGTGATAAAAGAGAACCCCAAGTCCTCCCCCATTCAAGCCAGGAACTCAACAGTCGCTTCCAAGACGGACAAATCAAGGAATAGCAGGATCCTCCTGTTATTTAGAATCAGAGAGACCAGAAGGAGACTAAACAGCTCTAAGAGTTAAATGTGGTAGGCTCTGGGAGCAGAAATGGCAGGCTGTAGAGGTGAGACAAGGAACCAGTTGGGTTTTTTTAAACCATAAATCTTTGAGGACAATTTGATTATTCCAATTGCTTTTACATTATCTTGATAAAAGTCGATATCAACCTTGACCACAGTCTGGCTGGGAAATGTATTCCCTGCTCGGCCTTGGGTGTGTCAACCAACCCTAAGTGCCCCCCTCCCCGTCCACCATCCACGACTTGGCAAATGGTGACTCCTACATCACAGCACTTCAGAAAGCGGCCACCATGCAATACCCGGACGACTCTCACACCCAAAGTCCTAGACATAAAGTCTTCAAGTGTTTAGACACAGATACAATTCTGTAGAGAATGTGCCAGAAAAAATATCCACGTGTGCATACAATCTCCAAAGTTAGCTCTTTGAACTTGGTGGAAGCAGCTCACCTGCTGGGTTGTTGGGGACATTTACACTTTTAGCCACAGCCTTGGCTAAGTGATACCCTCCTACACAAGCTACATTCTGTCTCTTCAGCCAGGATCTTAATGACAGGTGTCTGGAGCTCTTCAGACATCATGTCACAGGACAGGAATTAACATCGTCACTTGGGCCCTTGCAGTCATTTCCTGACTTAAGGAAGGCAGAACCAGGATGTGCATCAAGGCCCATGCTCACCTGCCCTGAACCCACCCCAATCTCACACTTCCTGCTGCCTTGTGACCAGCCAGGACAGTGCTGGTGGGGCCATGCACCATGTGCAGGACCGGGCGGCAGCTTCAGTCTGGGCCGCCGTCCCGGGTATAGTGCCCTGCCTCACATGTTCCTGTGCCACCCAGAGATCTAAGAACTGTGAGTCCCTGCTTCTCTGCACTAAGAGATGGCTAGTTCTTCCCTCTGGGGACAAAAGAGCCACCATTCTTAACATTGCCCCTAGGACAGCACAGGTGTAGGCATTTTTGGACTGGGTGAAAATAATCCTTGGAAAGAAATGTGCAGAAACCGGACTAAACCCTCCTTGGCTTCCAGTGGATTACACTAGTCAGTCAGGCATTTATTCCTTGGGAGCAGGTTTCCTCATCTGTGAAATGGACGTGGCACCAGCATTGCCCTATCTATGCATGTGCGCAGTTGACAGGAGCTTGAATTAACCAAGACAAGGAGGGCCGTGCGAGCTATTCACAGTGGGCAAAACTAAGGGGAAGAGGAGAAGGGACAGTGAAGTGGATCTCTCATCAGAGAGGTGGAAAAGACCATGTGCTTACCTTTCTCCGGGAGGGAAGGCAGAACCACAGGGGGGCAAAAACTGGGAGCATCATTCTGAGCAACTGAAAAGAAGAAGAGGCAGCCTTTTAGCTCCCCTACATGCTCAAAGGCATTAACAGAGGTTCATGGTGGTGATGGCGAAATCACACCTGGAAGGCAGGAAGGCTGTGTTCAGCTCCTGGAGACATCCTGAATTGGTCAGGATGGGCTAGGTTGGGCCGAGAGGACAATCACATCTCAGTGGCTTAAAACCACTATGCAGGAGGGTCTGTCCCTTGTACCTCATATCCACAGTAGGTGAGCTTGGGTTTGGCTCTGTGTCATCCCTTCGCAGACCCCGGGTGGAGGAGGGTTCCACCATGCCCCTGGTTTCCACAATAGCAGGGAAAGAGAACACAGCAAACTTCACTCTTGCTCTATGGCTTCTGCCTACAAAGGACACACCTCATTTGCACATACATCCCTGATCAAAGCCAGTAGTGAGTCTGGGGGTGAGCAGATGCAGTCCTGCCGTGTTCCAGGGACAGGTGGGGAACAGCACATATGCTCATGGCCATAATTTCCTGACTCTTCACTTGGTTGAGAAACTAAACCCCTCTGAGCCTATTTCCACATGTGCACAATGAGGCTAATACAAGTCCACCTTGAGAATGACCATGAGGCTGGTAGGAGATAATAGAGTGCCAGGCATGGGTAAGAGCTCAATAAATGGCAGGTGTTTGTGACACTCAGCATGACGGGTGTGGACAGCACATGGACTTTGAGCACAGACAGACCTGGACCTGAATCTCTGTGTGCCGCTTTGGAACAGTGTGGAGGGACAAGTCATCTGACTCTTCTAGACCTAGTGTCAGGACTGATAAAAGGAGGATGCTGAGAAAAATTAAATGAGACATCGGGCATACTAAGTAGGTGATCCGTAAGTGCTAACTATCTTCTTCCCTTTGTTCTCCCCGTACTGAACAGGTCTAAAGCTCCATCAGTATTTTCTCCCAGAGGCCCAGACTAATCTCCATGGCTTCCCAGCTGCAGGGGGTGGGATCAGCAGTCAAGGGTGGGGCTCTGGGGTCAGCGGTCCAGGGCAACATTGGTTTAGATGCTTCCCTATGTGTGACCTCGACAAGTTACCTCAACTCCCTGTTCCCAGCATCCTTGTCTGTAAAACAGAGGTTACAATAATACATATCTCAGGCCTGGGAGGTTTAGATGAGTTGGTACATGTAAAGATTTAGGCATACAGTAAGCACTCAATAAATGCTGGCCATTATTCGTTCTTAACATTGCCCTTCTGCAGTGACACACTTTGCCACTGTTATCCTCCTCTGCCTCCTGAAAAGCCTTAGATTAGAGTCATGCCCTAATCTAGCCTAAAGTGCCACCCCTGCCCTCCCTTCTTCACTTTGGCCCAGTGAGCCATGACCCAGCCTTTCTCGGTTCTAGAACCTCTAGTTGTGCTGGATTTATTTTTTACTTGGTTCTACCTCCCTGGAAACACCTGCTCCCTCCCAGGCATCATTCTAAGGCCCTGGTTCTGTCCCCACAGTGTCTGATTCAGCAGGTCCTGGGGTCCTGGGTGGGACCCATAATCTGGCATTTCTAACAAGTTCTCAGGTGATGCTGGTCCAAGGACACACTTTGGGGACCACAGAGCTCTGGTTTCGGTCATCCAACATTCTGTGAGCTCCTCAGGTGACATTCAGAACTGCTAACCACCGTCATGCCCTACTGCACCCATCAGGCCAGCTTGGTTTGTGTGTTGAAATATTTGTCTTTCCTGGAAGAGAGTGGTTCTCAGAGCAAAGGTCCTAAGACTTAGTGAAGTCTTCAGAGAACAATGAGACCATCTTGTCAAGGGCATTCAAATGTCCTCACCCTCAGACTCAGTAACTGCTTCTGGAAGTGTATCTTGGAATCAAAGTAAGGGCAGCCTGCCAAGGAGTCCCGCTATTGTATTGTATTATACAGTGTGTTGTGTCGCGTTGTGCTGTAAGGAAGGCATATGGCATACACAGAGCACACAGTGTATTTTACTGTACCATGGACCACTGGGAAATATAGAAACGTCTGGTGTCACAGAGGCATTAGGCGAACTAGAGCCCGTTCCGGGGAGCCCCATCATGCAGCTCATCTCAGCACAGAAAAGATCACATGACTCTACTGTCGTTTTTTTCTTTCCTTACCTTTTGTCACCTCCTGACAGTATTTCTTAATAGGCTTGTGCCTTTGGGATAAGACAGAGAGCAAGCTGGTAGCCTAAGTGGCCGTGATAGGGACATTTACACCATGGCAAATCAGGGCTTCCCCTCTCCCTCACCACCTGTGAAACCCTAGCCAGCCCAGCACAGAAAGGGGGTGATGGCAGGCCCTACCAATCGGGTTGCTTGGGGACTAAGGAAGATGTTGCTACAAAATGCCAGCCTGGTGCCCAGAGTTGCCTTGGTGCTGAGGACCAGGCTGGATGTGAGTGAGAATGAAGAGTGGACCGTTCCGTATCACTGCCTACAGGTGGCCGTTTCCACGAGGACTGCAAGGAGGCATAATGAGAAGCAATTTCATTTCCTTCCCAGGTTATGTTCCCATATCTAGAATCGCTACAAGGTCCAAGTGCATTTGCTTAGCAGAGGGCGGGAACCAGGTGGCTTCGACTGTTTTTTTTTTAGAAGCCACATTTGACTTTATAAAGAAATCAGAGACCCTGCCCCTGTTGCAGGGCATGCACAGCTGAGGAGAGAACAGATCGCCCTAGTTGTCTTCAAAGGGCAAAGGGAAGATACCAGTGCCTCAGAGGCCCTCCCCTTCCAGAAAACCCTGGGCTCTGGGGCACTGCCAGACCACAAGCAGCACCCACCGGCTACTCCCCTCCTGGATGTGAAGAATGCTTGCCTTCTGGGTCCTACTGCCGGGAAGGGGCAGCCAACAGCCTCATTTGCATACACAGTGGTTCAGCATGAGCCTCAGCTCTGAGCTAACACATGGTACTTTCTGTGCACTGTGGACAATAAAATCAGATAGGGCACTGCCTTGGGCTCTCTGGTGTCCCCTCTTGGTGCTTCCTGTTCCCAGATCCCAGGAGGCTAAGCTCTGGCCTTTGTTCTGCGAGCAGCCTGGTATGGAGGTTATGGTGTGATTGCCCAATGGCCTGCAGGCAGGTCTCTGAAGGTCTGAGGGCTGTGAGGGCGGGACCATGGTACACCCCACGTCTATGGCCTGCTGCCTGTCCCCACACAGTGGCCACTGCTCCCTTCAGCATGCTCCCCTTCATCTACATCCAGACTTGCCCTGGAGCCACTTTGCATAATCCTTTCTGTGTTCCAGAAGCTCCCGTGGATCCTGCCACAGGAACACTGGCCTGGGGGTGAGCTCTATCCTCATGTCCCCGAATAGCTCTCTGATTACAGAGAATAATTGTCTCCTCACAAGGAGAGAGGAATAGAGCCAACTTCACAGGGGGCTAGTAAATCAGTACAGGGGAGAAGCGCTCTAGAGTTATTTGTGACATAAAGTCTAAGCTTCAGAGATGTTCTATTTCTCTCACACCTGCCTCCTCAGCCCAGCTAACTGCTCTGCAGGCAAGGCCTTCTGCCTCTCAGGCTCCCACAGTGTTTGACGTGCAGTAGGAACTCAGTGAGTATCACTTCCTTTCTTCTTCCTCAGGGCAAGTTCTTCGGAAATGAGACCTGTGTTAGGCTTCTTGTGTCTGGCTCTCAGCCTGGGGGCTAACCAGGGCCCTGTGGTAAATGCTCAGTACAGATGTCAGTACACTAAATGGCCAAGCCATGGCTCAGAAGCAAGGGCGAAGTCCATTACAGGAATTCTTGCAAGGGATTCTTCTGGAAAAACTAATGCTTCATGTGCAGGGTAGATGGAGAAGGGAAGATCAGAGTCTTATGCCCCCTTCAAGGTATAGGCAGGCAAACGACAGAGCCAGAGTTCAGACCTAGTTCTTTCTGATGGGCTCAATCATTATGGTATATAGTTGGGTGCACAAGACAATTTCTGTGTGACTTTGGGCAAGCGACTTAACCTCCCTGGACCTCCCTTTCCTCATCTCACAGTGGTTATGAGGATTAGATGAGCTACTGCTTATAAAGGCTTTATCCAGCCAGCCACACTGGAAGAGTGCAGGGAATATAGGCTGGGTTGGAAACACCAAAGGCCCTAGGCATGGTCCGCACCCAGTCAGTGCTCATTGAAATAGAGCACCACTGGCAATACTTAATGCCCTGGCCTGGAGTTTCCGGACAGACTCTGAGTCCCCAGCCTGACCCCACAAAATATATATCGGCAAAAGCTAGTGGTCTGTGCCATCCGACGAGAAGAAACAGAATAGACAGAATGCGTCGGGACAATGAGCACTTTGGGTTCTTTGCTTTGCCAACCCCTGCTATGACGTTGCGATGCTCCGGTCTGATTCCCATGATCTTTCTGAGCAAATGACTTATTTCTTAAGCTTCTTTTTACCCAACTCTTCCCTGAACAATATGAAGATGGAAAAGGACATTTTTCAGTCTTTGGTAGGATGAGGAGATGGGAAGAGGGATGGGAGGAGAGATGGGCAGGGCGGTTCTGCTGGGTAAGAGTTCTGTTTCAAAACCTCCTCGATGCTCAGAGCTAGCCTTGGGTTTCCAAAGGGGCCACTGTTCTCAGCAGGCACTCACTTCTCCCCTGTCCCTGTGAGTTAGTGAAAGCCTATATAGAACATTCTTCTCTAAATAAAAACCCAGCTAGGCTCTTTTGTCATACAACTCTGAGGTTTTTCCTAAAATAAATCAAGATGTTAAAATAAAACACTGAGTGAATTCAGACCAAGGATCGGTCACAGGATGCTCAAGGTGGACATCAGCGGGAAGATCCCATTCAGCCTGCTAATAATTAACTCCAAATAAATCTGCCCTGAAGCCAAGGAATGCCTTGGGGATTATGAACAAGGCTCATGAACAAGGGCCAAGGGCCAGATTCCACCAATGAACCCCATCCCGGCCCCTCAAGTAGAAGATGGCTTTGGAACCAGAGGCCAAATCATTGACTGTTTTGGTCTGTTAGCTCATTAGTCAGTTTTATTTTGTGTTTTTCAATGTACTAGTCAATTGCTTATTAATCAATTGAGTTAGCAGAAAACCAGTCAGACAAAGGGTCTGGACATTTTCCCATCTGATCACTCATGGGATATCAAAGACCTACCAGTCAACATGGAAATGGAGGAGAGTGAAATTTGGGGTCATGAGCTCTGGGCTTTCAACCTGACTCTCGCTGTGTGGTTTAGTTGGGTAGCTTCAACTTTCTATGCCATCCTCTCTTCATCTCGAAATGGAGGAAATAATGCCTACTCCACAGGGCACCAGGCTTAGTGAATTATACACCCATGTAGAAGACCCAGCACAAGCAGGGACACAGCACACATGTGAACAAACAGCAGACCCAGGTGTAATATCGGTTCTTTTCTCCTTCCCTCCTTTGGGCAACGTGTTGTATTGGGTGATATGAAGAACGCAGAAATCAAAGTTAAGGATCTCTAAGATTCCTCCAAGCCAGAAATCCCAGGACTCTCATTTCCAGGGCAGGTGCCCAGCAGAGCCAGCATCTGTCCTATCATCAACTCTGAAACTAAGGAGGAAGCCACCAGTAGGAGAGACCAGAGATAATGAACCTCAGCTCAGCCTCTCCATTGGACACCTAGGCTTTCAATCTTTTTGTATCTGAGACATCTTTATGAATTTGCTTCTGGGACACTGGGGGAGGATGTCCAGTCTCCATGCAAGTCCCCACTGTTCCCGAGAGTGCCCACACCGATATATACTCGGAAGGTAAGAGCTGGTAAGACTAAAGTGTGTATCACTCATTGTTTTACCAACAGAGAAATGGAAGAAAGGGAAGAGTTTTCCAAAGACAAACCCACAGGAGATGACAGAGTTGGGAAGACACTAATATGTCTTCATTTGAGTATAGGAGCTTCTCCATCACAACATGCAGACCATTCATGCATTCATTCACCAATTTCAAATTGAGCTTCTAAAATGTGCTGGGATATACTCAGCACAGATGTGTGAAGTGTCCACACTGACACAACCCTGCCTTGACCCTCAAATCTCAACTCCATGTATGTTGTCAAATACACATTGGTGCCCCTCTTTCCTGTCCCAAGACTGTCATGTGTTTCCACAATCCTGATTAACTGACAAGTTTCAAAAAACAAGGGACCTTGGCAGAGGGCACATCTATTGTTTCCTCTGGCCAGTAACAACACCTTAACTGTACCTTGGGGACCCTCCTCTCACACAGTGCATCCAGTCATGCTGGGACTGTCACTCAAACCTCTCCACCCTCCCTCTAGCAATGGGAGAATGCATAGCCCAAGCTGGGCCAGTCTCTCTCCCTTGAATTTAAAGTTTGACTATAACCACCAAAATCTGATGATGGAGATGTGTCCATCCCTTCCTGCTGAATGTATCCATGTCACTGAGACCTAGCAAGTCATCTTTTCTTTGAGTCCATCAGCAGACTTCTAATAAATTCCTTTCCTGTCTACACTGAACAGGATCAGTGTCTGTCACGTGTACCCAATGAATCACAGCTAATCTACTTCCCAGCCCAAGCACATCATCCTAATACATGGTTAGGAAATGGTCAACTAAAGACTCCCACACAGCTGTCTGGGACGGGTCACTCACCAGGTTTCTGGTACCATCCGAAGGGATAGGTACGGACCTCTATGTCAGGGGAACCACAGTCCAAAATGCGCCAGGCTCCTCCATTTTCCTCAGTGCACATCTGAAGTCCCAAGCTGTTAAGAGTTAGGCATGTCACTTCTCCTCCTGGAGCAAAGAGGAACCAGGACCAGGAAAATGATCATGATGGAAGATTGTATCTGAATGAGAGAAATTCTGCAAACTCATCATTCTCCAGTAGCTATTTGGGGTGTTCTACCATATTCCAGGTGGGACCTTAGCCACTGATGAAAAACCTGGTACTGCAATGAGCTTCTGGTCTAAGAGCACAGGGATGGAGGCAGCTGGTTCTCATGGGGCACCTGTCACATGCACAGGACTGTGCTAGGACCTTGTTTGCACCATATCACTGGATCATGCAACACCATGAGGGGATAACATTTGTATTATTATTTGCAGATAAGGGATGCTGAGGCCCTGGGATTAAGTGGCTTTCCCAGGATCCCACCCTTAGGAAGTGACTGAATCAAGTTTCAACTCAGGTCATAAGGATGGATCCAGAGTTCATCTCACCTGGCTGCCTGAGCTGAGTCTTAGATGAAATGGGAGTATGGAAGGAGGCCATTTCAGCAGGGCAGGAGTGCCAGTGGGCAAGGACCTACATCAGCTATCCCAGTGATTAACCACCTCCCTTCTCCCTGGCCCCACTTTCCATCTGGGAACAAGGATCACGCCTCCCCATCCAGCACAAGAAGACCAGAGGTGTGAGCATGCTTTCCAGGCTGCAAAGAGCTGCACAAAGGTAGGCAGAATTATTATCACCACTACCTTTTAACTGGGAAACATTGAGAAAGCCAAAGCCGGTGCAGCACGGGTCCACATCACACAGCCGTTCACATTCGAGGAAGCTGGCGTGAGAACAGAAAGAGAGGGCAAGAGGGTTTGTGTGGGTGGCCCAGGACCTACAGAGTTACAGTCATTCTTATTTCTGGGCATTCCTTTCTTCATGACTCTCTAAAGTGGGGGGTGCTTTGGTCAGTATGCATGAGTGGATTCCTAGCTTTGAGTTCCTTCTGAAAACAGAATTCGACTCTTTTCTCCTTCATTCATTGGCTCATTCATTCACCAAGCATTTATTCTCTGTTATGTGCCAGTCTCTAAGCTGAGCTCACCCAGCATCCTGAATGTGTCCCTGCAATCCTTTCATATTGATAGAAAGTCCAGTCTCAGGCTCTGGGAAAAGAACTAGATGGTAATGAAGGCATCTGCAGAAATGGGGAATTCTGTGGGCTTACAGCTGGAGTAACCCAACCAGGTGTCTATCGCCAAAGACCAGTACTTGTCCCCTGACCCAGCTTCCCTCCACATCTGCTCTGCAGTGTAGGCTAAATACACTTCAGGAACATGCCCCTGTTTGTTGGGTCAGTGCATCCAGGCCCCATCCGAAGACATATTTTTCTTAACTCAGGTGGCTGCTAGACCCCACCTTTAGCTTCTAGGACCAGTCCCAGAGAAACTTAGTGGGTCCAATGTTTCTGGGGTCAGTTCTAATTTCTCTCACCCTGACCACATGTCCCAGCTCTTATCATTCATTTCTAACTCCTGAGGGATCACTCAACCCCTCAGCTCCTTTTCGGGGTGGGGATCTTGCCTCATTCTTGCCATTCTCCTACCTGATCTTAGGAGCCTCTGAACCCAAGTCACATCCCAGTGGATAAAACCTCCATGTCTTGGGCAGTTTTTCCAGTGCTGACTGCATCTCTGCCCTGACGCCTGTGGACTCTTGCCTCATGGTTTCCTCTCCCAGAGTCCTGCCCATCTGCCCACTGGCCCACCCATCACTTTGTTCTCCTTTGGAAGCCCAATTCTAAGTTCCAACCTGGATGAGATGCTTTCCCATGGCACCACCGTTCTCTGAGTCCCCAGCTCCAGGATCAGACGGATCCCTTGTTCCACCCCTCCTTCTCTAACCTTGTCCCATCCTCATGGGTGGCATCCTGCCAGATCTCAAGACCATCTACCCTGTAACACTTTTTAAAATCCACTTGCAGAAGCAAATCTTCAACACCAGCAACATGACACAGTTTCATAAATCAGTAACACTTCATAGACCAAAAGATCATAGACCAATGACTCTCAAATTCCAAAGTAGAAAAGAATCACTAGGAGAAGAATATTACTTAAAATTCAGATTCTTGAGCCCCATCCCAGGAAATGATGATTCAGTAGGTCCAGGGAAGGACCCAGGAATGTGGTTTGTAAAAAGTCCTCTTGGTGATTCTGATGGATAAGATCCATAGACTGGGCTGACAGAAATGTTTCCTTCAATTAAAACAAGTAAATCACAGCTAACTAATTAAATATATAATAACATACTTTTAAAAATAGTAAGTAAAATAAAAAATCCTTATAAGCTTGTGATCCTGTTGAAGGTTCTACTGGCTCTCCAGATTCTGCATACAGCACAGTGAGACTTGGCTGATTCGGTTTATTACAGTGCTTGATAATTGTTATTAATTGATAAGACATGGGCCAGTGTTTCCCTTTTGTGTCAGCTGACTTGGAATTCAGGGCTAAATTTTGTTTTTTGTTAACTTAGCCATGGTTTTTAGGTATGGCCACCTCCTCGTTACCTTCTCACTCTTTGCTTTGGGTTTACAGTTTTTTATGTGTGTGCCTTTAACTGATATTAAGTCGCTATCTTTATGGGTATAGAAAAGTCTTAATAATAAATACTTGAGGGGACTGAGGTAGCTTACCCATTGGAAATGGATTTTTCAGACATGGGTACTTTGTTTCTAATGGAAATTCCCGTCAGTGTTTGAAATGGCAGGCGAGTGTAGAAGTTCTTCACTTTATCTCTCAGTATAACTATACAGGGGAAGAAAGAAATTATATTATTTAGAAAGAAATTTGTGGTATCCATGAAAATATGAGGATGAGGGTGTGCACATCAGATCGAGAGCTTCCAATTAAAGATGGCGTATTAAACTCACATGCCTACCCTCTGCTCTCCTCCCAAATCTCACTAAAATAACAGTAAGAGGAATTTTGTAAAGGCTCACACCCACAAGGATAAAGAAAATAGAAGAGGGGATGTATCAGCAAAGTTCTAGAATCTAGAAAGTGCACAGAAGAGTACAAAGTTGAATTTGTAGACTAAGAAAGCTGAATCCTCAATTTTTCTGTAGGAAGAATAAGAAACAACTTTATCCACCTTCTGGAATCCCCAATAGTTTAAGTATTGGCATCACTGGGATGAAGGTGGACTAAACTAGGATAGGTTGGAAATTTCCTTAAGAAGTAATGAGGTTGGGGCCCTTGGAAGGCTCAGTGGGTTGGGCCTCTGCCTCCAGCTTGGGTCATGATCTCAGGGTCCTAGGATTGAGCCCCGAAGTGGGCTCTCTGCTCAGCAGAGAGCCTGCTTCCCCCCGCTCTTTCTGTCTACTCTCTGCCTACTTGTGATCTCTGTCTGTCAACAAATAAAATCTTTAAAAAAAAAAAAAAGAAGAAGAAGAAGCAATGAAGTCCCCAGATGGCTTCCTCTCTTTTGCACAGGAGACAATGTCCTCTCCCCACCATAGAATAAGGTGGAAGGTTTATTCTCTGGAGAGTACGAAAAAAGAGATGATCTCTTGGGTGTACCAGGTGGAATACCCATCATGGTGGGAGTCCCACATTGAAACTAGAGGTTTCATTCACGTTCAACCACACAGTGAAGGTTGAGATTCTCATCTTCCAATCTTATTTGGCGTCCAAACGAATAGCAGCCAGATTCATGGCTCCAGCCTAGATATTGTAAGATTCCTACACAGGAAAGACTTAAAAATAATGACCTGAGGGATTCCCCAAAGGGTGACCCAAATAGACTATCCTACAGGGAAATTTCAAGTCAGCAAGCTCTCACTACATACTCCAAGCCTGCCAATTAGTTTCTGGGTCCCTCTCTCTTATATTTGAGTGTAAAATCAAGGGTCGCCAGATATCTGAGAGAGACCTCCAACACAGATAGAACAGTAAGTGAAGCATGATAACATTTTGGAAGAAATAGAGGCTGCACAAGGGAAAAAAATTTTAAAAATAGTGTCATTAATGTCTTTAAGGGAAACAAGTCAACTGCTATCTCTAAAGACACTGCCGGCATTTTCTCTAATATACAGTGAAATGGAATTTTAATCCATATGTGCATTAACTGTGGCTTTTTCCAAGGAGTGGGAGTGTGGAACAGGATTGTTCTCCATCATCAGCTCCATGCATTTCTAAATGGCTTCGCATTGTACAAGGAGCATGAGTAACTCTAATTTTAAAAAGAGTAAGTTAACTGGATATTTCGAAAACCACAGAGCCCATAGCCCACTGGAAAAGCAGTTTGTGCAGATCTCACCAAGTACTCACCTTTCTTCCGGAACAAAGTCTTTGGCCTGTGAGGCAGGATCAGTCTGCAGCCCTTGGGATTAGACTCCATGACATCATCACACACCTGGACCTCTGGGTAGAAGACGCAGGTGAAATATAAGGGTGCACTGTCTATTATCTCTGCCAGCTGACAGAAAGAGGACTCCTGGGCACAGCCTGCAAAAAAGAGAGTGATGGGTTTTAGTCCGTGGGAGGCCTGCAGAAAAGGAACCTCTACAGGATCTATGAGGAAGAAATGCCTGGTAGGGATTCTTTCTGGGAGGACAGAGGCCCAGGAGAATCGAGACTACCAAGTCTGGAAGGCCCAAGAAAAAATACTGGGGTTCTACTAGCTGGAGAGAAGACTGCCCATCAAACTGAGAGCCCATGTGGCTCTGGTTCAACTTTTCACCCAAAGTAGAGTCTAGCAGGGTGAGGAGTGTGCTGTACACACAGAAATGCAGGAGAATGCAGGGCAAAATTCTACCCAGGACCATCTCAGAGGCAGTTGAAATATTCAGACCAAAGGCCACAGGACTGTAAAACTTTGTGAAATCTGTGAATGATCTTGCCTGTTCCCACTACCCTGTCAGACTTTCCCACTGGTATATGGTAGCTCCCTTACAGGGAGGGATCATGGTTTTTTTCTCATCCCCAAGGTCAAACACAAGGCTTAGAACATAGCACATGCTAAACATAGCACGTGCCTGTTGAGTAAAGGATGCATGGATGGATGGGGGATGGATGGATGATGGATGGATGGATGGATGGATGGATGGATGGAT
>ML104215.1:0-15495 GCA_003697995.1 Taxidea taxus jeffersonii | reverse complement strand
GGTCTGGCTACCTGTCCCCCTTCTCCGTGGCATGGCTTAGGTGGGGGAACCCCAAACACAAGTGTCCCAGTGGAGGTGTGGCCAGCCAGAGTGCCTGGTGCTAGGCAGGGCCTGGGGCCAGCGGGAGAGCTGGGCCCCTGACGGCAAGGGCAGCTCAGCTCAGCTCAGAGGACAGGCGCCAGGCAGAAATCTGAAACCAGTGCTGCCAGAGCTTGTCCTCTGTTTTTCTCTAGAGAAGCTTAAAATCTCAATTTTTATATAAAATCTCCTAAGTTAAAAATACTGGCTCAGTTAAGAAAAAAAAAAAATCTGCTCTGCAAATCAAACCAAGCCCATCTGCTCCACCAGCCGGGGTCACCAGGACTCAGCTCTGGAGCCCAAAGTCTGCCAAGGAGTGGCTGGTGTTCTAGAAGAACCCGGGCTTCAGAGACAGCTGACCACAGCTTGAATCCTGGTGCTGCTTAGTTAGTGCTGGACTGGCTTAACCAGGAGATACTGAGGCACCTGAGGCCTTACGTGTCTCACTGACAAAGTGGGAACGATGACACCAGTCAGCAGAGTTGCCCTAACTTTTGCAGGATGATGCATAAGAAGCACCAAATGCAAGGCCTGCGGCCAGAAGGCTCAAGAAGGGGAGCTTGCTCTCTTCCACTCCCCTCCACAGGGAGTGTTGAGCTCATCCTTGCTCACCAGGAAAACAATGGCTGGCCGCAGATAAACTTGAATGCCAACCACGTGTTCAGGAGGTTCCCAAGAGAGAACAAATCTGCCATCTTGCTCAGGCAAAGATCAGAAAGGCGAGGGTCCAGGTCATTGTGCAGAAGAAACCCAGCCGTGTGCTTGCTCTCGAGAGCAAGGCAGGGCAGCCTCCTGCATGCCCACCCACCCCTCCCACCTCCCCGCCGGCAAAATTAAAGCTCCTACCGGAAGACCTCCCGAAGTACAGAAGACACCACTGTGAAGAGCACTGGACAGGAGTAGGTACCCTGACCCTAGTCTCCACGCCAAACAGGGACCTGCTCTCTGACGACCAATACAGGAAGAGAGAGGCCTGGGGACAGAACTCTGCAGAAAGCTTGCTATGAGTCAGGCTCAGTGCTAGGATCAGCATCACCAATACCATGACTGCCACATAATAACAGCCACCCATTTTTGAGCGCCTTCTCCGTGCCCCTGTACTTTTCAGCATTACTTACTCTAATTCCCACAACTGCTCTGGTTCATGAGGACTGCTCTCTCATTTACTGAGGGAGAAGCTGAGGCTGGGGAGGGTGACTCAGGGTTGCACAGGCAGACAGAGGCAGAGCTTGGGTTTGAAGCCTGCTCTTCTGGCCTGAGAACCTGTAGTCTAAACCAGGGCACAGCCCTTGGCTCCTGCAACTCTACAAATGCAGAATGAACTCACAATAGCCAGACTACTATGGGATATGCCCCATTTGGGGTGGGCTTTGCACCTTCTCTCATTTGAGCTGGACAGAAGCCCCAGAAAGCAGAAGGACCAGTGGGTGTTTCACCCAGATGTGCTATAATGGGATTAGTAGAAAGCGAGGTGCATTCTACACATGAATCAAGGCTCTTAGAAGGTGAGCAAAGTACTCACAGCCATGCAGTTAATGTAAGTGGCAAATAAAGTGGCTCAAGCCTTTATCTGCTTTGCAGTGTGGTGTTCCTCCCATGGTGCCATGCTGTCCGCCTGGGCTTGCAGACTGACCTGTCTCTCCTCTCCCCTCCCCTGTCTATTCCCTTCCCTCCCCTTCCCCTCTCCTCCCTTTCCTTCTCTTCTGTTTCCTTCCCTTCCCCATCTACCCTTCCCTTCTGTCCCCTTTCCTTCCCCTCCCCTGTCTACCCTTCCCTTCCCCCTTCTTCCTCCTCCTCCTCCTCTCCTTCCTCCTCCTCCTCCTCCTTCCTCTCCCTCTCCCCCGTCCTTCCTGTTCTCCTCCTGAGTTTTAACTCTCCCTAAGAAACAACTAGAGATGCTAGGGATAGAGCATCTCAGCACATACACTCTGCCCCTATTAATGTATGAATTTTTATCTTCCACTGAGTAAAATGACCCTTTCTCAAGGACTCTCTAGAAATCTCACTCACTGAACAGTGCCAGAATCTGTACATTCTGTTTACATTCACTGACTACAGTCAGCTGAAGCTTGCTCTGTAACTGTTTGTGCTGGGTTTTGCTGTTCTGGTCATTTTCTTTTCCAGGAGCCGTGATGACTCTGCAATGGTTCTGCTTGCTGCACTTTCAGTGCCAGTCGCCCCTCTGAGGAGCTGTATTTGTGAAGTGATTAGCTGGGTTAAGAGCTAAGAGGGTGGTCCCTGGCCCCAGGGGGCAGGGATGCTAATGGGTCCAAGCATGAGCCAGACGCGGGACATCACGGTCTTATCTCCACAGCCAGGCACCCCTGTGTGGAAAAAGGCTTTGCGGTTGGTACCTGTGTCTGTTGGAGACACTGGCCTTGGCTCCATGTTTCTTCTACATCCCAGAGACTCAGATCGAGACCCCATGTCAGAATCTAGGAGGGAAAAAAAGATTGTTGTTTTATGTTGGGGTGAGAAAAGGGAGGTATTCCTCTTGTCAACTAAATGGCAAAGTGGGAAAGCCTCACAGTCCACAGCCAGGTGCCTGAGACAGGGTCTGGAACAAATCCGGGGCAGAAACTTGTACTTCTTGGCCTTTGAGGGCACATCAGCCAACTTCTCATTAAGAGAATCATTACTGTTCTCGATATTGAAATGATTTGTTGGAAAGCTAATGATCTGTGTTCATAAATACTGGTCTTTACAATGCCCCGTGAGGGTGAGGAATAAGATTGCCACTTATTCTTGAGAGTAAGAGATGCATAGAGATGAAGTAACTTATCCCAGAATGTTCAGGGGGAAGTAGATGAATCAGAATTTGAAAAAATTAAATAAAATTTCCAAGTTGGGAACTTGTCTTCTTTGAAAGCAGGGTGGGCCCCTGGGGAGAATAGGGCATCAGACAAGTCTTCGGGTGCTTTTGCTCAGGGTGGCAAATATCCTCGGGAGAAGCAAGTCCTTAATCCCTCACCAGCTGGCAGCTTATTTGTCAGACAATTCTGATAACTAGGAAGCACTGAACCTGGAGCCAGAGTTGGGGTCCCACCCTTGGGAACCCTTGAGGACATTTCACTGAACGTTTCCACACCTGGTTGTTCTTGTCTGCAAAATGAATAAAACACTGTCCCCTTTTATAGCTACCTTGTAAGGACGGCTAAATGAGAAACAAAGTGTATAATCTCATTAAATCACCGTAAAATGAGAATATAGTGGGCACCCACCTTTTCTTTTTCTCCTGTCCCTCCTTCTCTTCCTTCCTTTTTTTTTTAAGATTTTATTTATTCATTTGACAGAGAAAGACACAGAGAGAGAGAGGGAGGGAACATAAGTAGAGGGAGTGGGAGAGGGGGAAGCAGAATCCCCTCCGAGCAGGGAGCCCGATGCAGGGCTCCATCCCAGGACCCTGAGATCATGACCTGAGCCAAAGGCAGATGCTTAACCCACTAAGCCACCCAGACTCCCCTCTCTCCCTCCTTCTTCCTTGTACCCTCCATCCATCCTCACCACCACCAGAATGGGTTAGCAGCTAGGCTACACTAGGCACTGGGCCACTTGCCCGAGCTCATGCAGCCCTGTGTGCCCAGCACTCTTATTTTCATGGTGCCCATGAGGGAACAGGGCTTCGAGGGTGTAACTGATGTGCATGAGGCTGTAAGGCAGTGAGTAATACAACCAGAAATCACACCCAGTGACTCTACCCCAGGGCACTGCCCTGTCACTAAGCGGACCCCACAAGGGTGAGGAGGGATCCTGGGAAGAGGAGGAAAGTGACAGTGGGAGGCATCGGCCCCTCTCCCCCCACTAGCCCCACAGCCACAGCTTGTACTGGTCAGCTACCCCCACTTCCTCCCCAGGCTGGAACTCCCTACAGGTGAAGGCTGTGCCTTACCCATCTCTCTCATCCCATCCCTCTCAGACTCATCCCAAATGCCTTGCACTGTCCTGGCACTGAGTAGGCACTTGGGCAATGCTCATGAAATTCGGAGGAGAACAAACAGAGCAGAAAGGAGTTGCCAAATCTAGGTTTTATCTGGAGCCCCAACCTGTTCCACTCACCCACAGGGGCACTACCTCTAAGCAGGGGGCATGGCATCAGCACAGGGGGACCTGTCCCCTCGCCATGACCTCAGGAGGAATGGCACCTGTGGCTGAGTCCCCTGGAAAAATGCATCCTTGGCTTAAGCAGCCTCAGATCTCCTTTCCAGGAACAAGGGCAGCTCGGGGTCAGTGAACTTGATCTCACAGGAAGCCATGCTTCCTTCCCCCATCTTTGCTGGGGCTTCTACCCTTTACACATTTCTTCTAGGGTTTGGTATCTTATCTTCAGTCCTTCTATGCCACAAAGAGCACTCATTTGGAAAACACATCTCTACAGTTTCCTCTCTGGGGAGCAGAGTGCCCCATGAACGAGAGGTGAGGCCAGTCTGCTGTAATCTGTGTCCTACTCACCCCCTCTGCCCCACTGCTCACCTTTCCAGAGATAAACCTGCTGGAAGCTGGTAATGGTGTCTGGAGGTCCTTCCACGGAGGCCGGAACTGCCAAGAGAGATATTTATTTCTATGAGCTTGAGAGTGCCTGTTCTCACAAGGGACCCACCACGGCCATGCTGACCCAGCTCTCTCCCATACAGGACCCTCCTGGCCTGAGAACTGTTTCCTACCAAGGTGCATGCCCCCAAAACAACATGTCATGGAAGAGTCTTACAGATACCTGGTACAAGACCAGAGCTGGTCAGGCCCAGGTCAGGCACCAAAGAGATTATCGTGGGGAGGGGGTGGGAAACTGAGAGTCACTGAAGGAACTGGGGACTGGCCGAAAGAGAACCAAGCCCCTAGAGACTCAGTGCTGTCCTAACTGTCCACGTCATGTAAGCATTCTGAGGCTCTTGCATTGTAGGCGAATGGGGATGGTAATAGTGAGAGTGGGAATCCTGTGAATGATCTTCTAGAGCCCTCAACATTTGATAAGCACCCTATGATTGGTAGGTTCCATTATTAGATTCATTACTAACGTTATTCAGTTTTCTTTCTGCCAAACTACATTCTTCTAGAATTATCTAGATGTGAATGGCTTTGCCACACCATTCCTTGATGGTCAAGTTTGCCTCTCTTGCCTCTGCTCAGCCCTAAGATCTGTCTATCCCCTGCACTATGAAAGCCTGGGAAGAGAGCTCGGATGAAAGAAGAGTTTCTGGAGGCAAAGAACCCCACGCATGGCAGGAAACACATGGTTCACAACCTGAGACCTCAAGAAGTTAATCACATCGTGTTAGTATCATTAAGAACCATGTATTATTATAGTCAATTATTAACTCTTTGCCATTTGCCCAACACTATGATGAGCACCTTCCAGATATTGCCTCATTTAAACCTCATAGGCAGGCATTTTTGTCCCTGATTTCCAGGTGCAGATCAAAATCCAGAGGCCAATGCCAGAATTCAAATCCCACCTGCTTGGCTCCACACCCCATGCTCTTAATCACCAGGCTAAAGAGAGGATAACATATTTTAGAATTCTGTCCATCCAAAATAGCAAACACCTATCAAGGTTCTTGTGTTTAGAGGGGTATTTAAGGAGGTTTAAAGAGGTTTAATTAAACAGTGAATGATTTGGAAAACTCAGCTATTCAAGTCAGGAGCCCTTCCACACCAAGAATGACCTGCTCTATGCCAGGGAGCTGAGCCAAAAAATATTGAGCTGCACTTCCGTTTGGTTTTGCTTCTAAGATGGGAATAAGCAGCAATTCTAGAACATCTCACACTGCCCAATATTGGGATTACACATTTCCTTAAAAGACCTACTCATAATTATCTCCTTGTCCTCTTCAGAGGGTGGATGCCTCTTATAAAAATCTGGGGAAATTAAAACCTATGATGTTTGGAGATCTAGACTTGGATCTCTGAAACTTTGAAACTCATTCAACACACAACAGAGGAGCCCAGGGTTTAGTCTTCCAGCACCAACATGCAGCAAGGGGTCCTCTTCTCACCAACATGCAGCAAGGGGTCCTCTTCTCAGTCTACTGCGCTTCAACCATCCTTCCTGATCACATTTGTTTATGACGAAGAGCAGGCAAGGGGACTTTGGGCCTTCCCCCAAGGGAAATTAGAGAATTTGTTTCTTAAATCTTTTTACACCCAAATCTATATGGTATGCTGACTCTTCAAAAGGATGGAGGGATGGATAGATGTAGATACACACACACACACACACACACACAGAGAGAGAGAGAGAGAGAGAGAGAGAGAGATTGATTTATCTTTTTGGTAACACAGATGTACATAAAATAAATAAACAAAGTAAAATTTTTCAAATAATGTAGTCCATGCATTAGGATTTTTATTTATCCTATAAAAGTAGGAGAAACAACATCTTAATTCTAGGGTGCATTATTGCTCTCAAATCTAAGACTGAAACCAAGGAGCCCTTTACAAAGTAATTTACCATGGGATACACCTGAGCGTTTAGATCATAGACCCTCAGTAAGTATTAGTCCACATCCCCATCACTGCTACTTCTCAAGAGCACAAATCCCTCAAGGATTTCTTTACCACTCAGCAGTCCCCATTTCTGACTTGGGTGAGTGGGTGAGCCTCTCATGTTGCCCGGAACATCTTGATGTGGTGTGATAGATGTGTCCTGCTTTTCATGGAGTGGCAAGGACAATTATAGGAGCCCTCCATCGCCCAGAGATGAACAGGTGCTCCACACAGGTGCACAGGTCTCATGCTGTATTTTGGGGCCAGAATGTACTGAATTGTGGTGAGAATGGGACTTCTTTCCCACTTTTTGTCCATATCAAGGCAGTAGAGCCCCATGCCTTCTAGCCAGGAAAATATGGTGAGTCTTAACCTCACCCTTGGCTGTGGTTCATTTCAACACCATTCAAACCAGTGGAATTCAGTTAAATCCAGGACACAAAAAGCTGAGCACTTAGTAGATCCAGAAAGCCACCTGACATCTACAGACTGACATGTAGATGCGTATAAATCACCACAAAGTGAAAACGCCCTTCGCATTTTGACTACTGAACCGATTGCCAGGTCTCCACAGGCATGCACAGAGGCCACAGAGTGGAGGGCATGGCATTGCCCTCTCTCTTGTCTTCCCCATCCCCCACCCCATTTCTACAACCACATTCACCTCCTCCTACTTTCCAAGTCAGCCAAGGGTACCTGTTCCTTCCTGGTCACTCTCTCAGACCCATCCTCCTTCCCTGCATCAACCTCCACATCTACCCAGGCTGCTTCCCAAACTGGTCTTGAATCCTCTCCCACAGCAGGACCCTCCCTCTTGGCTCAGGCCTCATCACAGACGTTCACTGGTTCCCTTGACTCTCTTCCACCCACCCCCAACCCAGTCATATAGCTCCAAGGTATCCTTCCCCAAAGGCAAACCTACCTTCAGTCTTGCTATAGCTACCATACATTTCAGAATTCACTTCCCTGGGACCTGGTTCTTGGCAGTGTGAGCAGCCACGTGCCATCTCCAAGGGACCTGTTTTTCTACCTAATGCGTGCTTCCAACATTCTGTATCACTGCACTCAAGAACCCTCATCCCCTTCCACCTGGTTAACCTCTACTCATTTTTTAAGAATCAGGGCTGATGCTACTCTAGAAGGTCCCCACAAACCCTCTGGCTGGGTTATATGCCCTTCCTCTAGATTTGCAAACTCTCAACAAGCATCTCTATCTTTAATTTCACACTTGACTGTAACGGTCCACTGAATGTACTAGAGCTTTTGGACATCGGGAACGGGGACTTAGTGTTCTTTGTATCACACACATCTGGCATAATACCTGTTGCAGAACTGATATTCAGCACATTAATGACTGCAAGGAGGAATGAATGAGGAAAACAGAGTAATCAATGATATTCAGAGCCCACCAAGCAAACACAGAGCATTATCTTCCTAAGCACAGGAAGACTGGCCACTAAATTAGCTTTCCTAATGCAGACGTCCAACGCTTCCCTCCATTCCCCAAAACTTCCTCAGCTCAGTATTGTTGGTTGTGAGGAGGCACATGGAACAGAAGCAAACATAATTCCTCCTCTTCCCTGCTAAGCAATATTTTAGGGTAAAACAGTTCTGACTATCCAGACATTTGTTCCATTCTTCCCATGAGAGCTGAGTTAGAATATCCCTGTGACACAAACAGGTCTCCATGTTCTGACTCATCACCTCTCTCCCCATAATCAAGGCAACACAAACACATACACATTTAGAAGTTTTGGGGCTTGGCACAGAACCTGATTCCTGGAGGTTGGTGAGCACTTAATTTACTTCAGGACACTTCTGCAGAGGTCACGTGTTGTGTCTGGGCAGTTAATTTGAATCTACAGCCTGGCAGAGGGCAGCATCCCAAACTAGAAAGCCCGGGTTTCAGAGTTCACCTTCTATTCCTTGCCCTTCCTAAATTAACTGCATTCCTGAATCCTTGCCTCAGGCTCTGCTTAGTGCAAAGCACATGACCGCTATTGTAAATAACTATAATAGAATCATCTTATTTGTAGGTGCACACCAGACATCTTTTCCGAATGCATGTGGAGACAGTGAGCATCCCAGAGGCATTGTAAGTTTCTCTACCTACCTCCCAACACCCTGAGACAGTAGCAAGCACTGACACAAAACAGACTCCTATGAAGAGGACACCAGCCATCAGCAGAGCCTTGCCACTGCCCAAAGCATGAAGCCTTTGGGATTCAGAATAAACCCAGGAGTGCTCCGCCAAGGCTTGTTTCTCCTGTCAACTGTTAAGTCCCTATGGGTAGTAAGAGACATTTAATCTGCCTATTTTTCATTCATTTGCACTTCAAGACATTGTGAGAAAGAAGACATAAGCAGTTCCGGAGCTTTCTAAGCCTTTTCCCTTAGAAATGGGAAGATGGGTCCAGCCAGCCCCGAACAGTTGAAACATCCAGAGATGCCCACGGGCAATTTGGGAGACACAGGCTTGGGGTGGATTCTTCTCTTGAGAGTAATGTTTAAACAGAAATCTCACAACAGGGAATCTCGCAACAGGGAAATCTCACAACCAGGACAAGCACTGGGCCTCCGTATGGGATAAAATGGCCCCCAGGGGATTTGCAGGGTTATTTGTTTGTGGGTCTATTTGTTTGTCATGAACTGACATTTGGTTGCCTAAACAAGGGAAAATGAACTAACAGGGAACTCTGAGTTCTCTGGACCTTTGTCAGTCCACTGAGATGGACAAAGAGCGCCCACCGCATGTCAGTAATCTTCCTGTCACCCCAACTAACCTTCACGCCCCTTCCAACACAGAAGCCACTCCGCCCTGTGTGTGCCCCCATTCTTGGCCTGGTGCCCACACTTGGCAAGCTCTCAGGACGAGTGACAGACAAGTGAGCCCAACAACTCCCTCCTCTGCGGCTGTTCATGTCCACGCAGGTCCCCTCTGCCACCCACCCCTGACCCTCCTGTTTTCCCGGGGCCTTTTGTCCCCTTCTCCCCACAGCCCTCGAACATCTTGGAAGGAGAACATGTGGGTTCCTGACATTAATGACCCAATGGCTAGAGTGGAGCAAGCCCAGAGGGACGTCCACTACAGGACTCCTTAATTTGCTGGGACAACACAAATTATACAAGCACGTGGCACCATGGGGTGGGGCGGGGGAGAGCTTCCACTGACGGCCCTGCTCCCCAAAGGCTGAGGTTTAGGTTCCAGCCATGGCACTTCATGCAAAGACAGCTCCTGTAAGTATGAGCCATCACAGCTCAGAACTGCACTCTCCTGGGTGATGTAAACAGCGGCCTCACTCAAGCAACAAAAGGATCAGTGAGTCGATGGGACGAAAGTGCTTTCTAAAATGCAACACAGATACTGATGTGCTTCCTGTTTCAATTTAGTGGATTCTGGTGGGTTGCCAACTCCTGTAAATGGCAAACAATTCACTTATACTTTGTACGTTAATGTTAATTTAACCAGACCACCTGGTCGACCAGACTCTCAGAGGGCTAGTGAGCTGATCGATGAGAGCAGATGTCCAGTCCAGAAGTCCTACAGGGTGCCTCTGCGAGGTGTGCCATCAGGGCAGCGAGGACTTGAGGTTCAGAAACCGTGCCTTAAACTACAGCCTATAGAACATGTTAGCCCTTCATTCTTTAATATGTAAAGAAGTGTGCCCCCATTTTACAGATGGAGACTCTGGGGCTCAGAGAGGTGAAGTGCTTTGAGCAAGGTCACAGAGCTGGAGGAGAAAAGCAGAAATCATCTCTAGGATTTTTGATGCAGGCCATTGCCCCATAATCTCTACTATCAATGGAGTGCCCCCCGTGCTCCGGGCACCACTCCCAATGCTTCACCAGACGTTCTTCCCTCAATCCTTCCAACCTTCCAAGAATCCAAAGTCATCATTATCTGCATTTTATAACTGGGAAGGCCAAGGCCCAGAAAGACCATACAAGGAGTAAGCATTCACACTGGGATTTGAATTCTGGGGTCCGATTCCAAAGTCTGTTTTAATGAACATCTAACCAATGGCTAAATGGGAAGGCAGAGGCCGTGATAGAGTTCATCGTTATGGTCCTTACATCCTTCCCATGTGCTTTTGATCCATTCTGTGGCCCACTGCCACTGTCTGGATCCATGGAATCCTCACTCCTCTTTCCCTCTATAGTATGTACTGTTAGAAAAGGAAGTCTATCAGCTATTCACATTTTAGTAAGAATTTAAACCATGTTTCTTTTCCCAGGGACTCACTGTACTTGAAGAGTAACCTATTACTGTGGCAGAGAACATTTGGGCCCTATTTTTCTCACTTGGAGAGGGCCTCCTGGTCTGTTTGTGAATGAGGTGACCCCCAATTTGGAACATCATGGATATAAATTTGAGGTGCCTGAAATCTCCACCAAAGAGTACCCTTCTTAAGGCTTTGTCTACACCCCAAAATATACACATACACACAGGGCATCGGAAAAAAACCCAAAACCTCAAAAGTCATTTGATAATCACTCCTTCTCAGGGAGGCCAGACAAGGACACATTCTTTATTTGGGGGCACATACCAAGCACATGCTCCATGTGAAGCAATTCACTCTGGATTTATTGCCCATGAATATATCATACGTCTTTCTGCAAATGCTTGTTTTCACCCTGGGCTACCTCTCAGAATAATAGATACCATATGTTTGCTATCCACCACGTAAATAAGCAATTTGATTTCATTAACTCCCCCCAAAAGAGTTAAGTCTCATGGAATTCCACTTAATTAGACAATTTTTTTTTTTTATCTAGGCTTTGGTAAATATTCATTCCACAGATATTGTATATTCTCTATGTCAGGTTTTATGCTGGATTGTGTGAAACCAGAAGGTAAATAGACACAGGTCCACTTTGTAAAAACAACCAAAGACTATGACAAAGTTAAAAAAAATGATAATAATATTATCTAACATTAATACTATGTGACACCCTATTATCTGCAAGTGCCTATAGAGAGGAGTGGGTAAGAATGTCAGCTTTGGAGCCATATTGCCTGGTTTCGGGTCCCAGTCCTTCTCCTTGGAAGCGCTGGGTCCTTAATAAGACTTTTCAGTGTGCCTCCGTTTCTTCAGCTGTAAAGTGGGGAGAATTGAAAGCAGTGCCTCCCTCCAAGCACTGTGTAGGGGATACATGAGTGAACAGTGACCAGAGCCTGAGAGCAGGGCTGGCTCATGGCAAGCATCAGGGAAGACACTTCTAAGATAATCGCCACTCTCTCCTCCCAACTCAGCACAGCCCTGGGAGATGGGTCCTCTCACTACCCCATTCTGTAGACAAGCAGTGAGGCCTGAAGATATCTCCTGACCTGCTCCAGGTCACACAACTGGTGTCCAAAACCAGGATTCAACAGCATGGGCACACTCCCAGCTGGCAAGTGAGAACAGTAGGTGGGCTGAGGCACACTTTCAGGGCCCTGCCCGCCACACTGCCCATCACACAGCCTATCAGAGCCATTCACAGAACACAGAAGCTCTATGGTGGGGGAAACATTGAACTCAGCAGGGTAGTCAAGGGGGCCTGTGGAGGATGAGATGTTGAGCTCTCTGCCATTAGAACCCCAAGAGCTGCCTTACACTGAGAAGTAGGTCTTGCAAACTTCTCCTGGAGGCAGGAAATAGTGGCTGCCCACTTTTGAAGGACCAACGTCTAGAGACAGGAAGCCTCCAAGGGCTCTTTGACAACCCCCCTTCAGTCCCCTTCCCTGCCCAACTGGCTGACACCTGCACTGCCTTCACCCCTCCCAATGCAGAGGGTGGGTTGGAACCATGTGCTGGCAAAAAACCAGAGAGGAGGCAAGATGGAGCCAGGCTTCAGCCAGCCTCACAGAGGAACCTGGAGTCAGTGAGCCTCTGGGCCTGGTTCTCACCACAAACTCTGACTTTTCGGGTTGGAAGGAAACTGCAAGGTCACCTAGTCAGGGCTTCTCAAACTTCCCAAACTCAGAGGGCATGGCATTTTCCAGATAGCTGGTTAGAACAGATTCCTGGGGCTACCCTGGGGGTCTGGAGTGGGACCTGAGCATCCATATTTCTAAGAGCTTCTGGGGATGCCAAGCCCCCTGGCCCTGACCACCGAGTTTGCTGGTGTGGTCAGTCCTCAGCTTAGGGTTCTTCCCTGATGGACACCAGCTGAGGGGACAAGGCTGGGGGAGGCAGAGATAATCCGACTGGCCACTGTGGGATCTCAGGTGCTAATGCCCATCTCTGTAAAATGAGGGGGTGGGCAGGTGATCTCAGGGTAATGTCTAGATCTTATGCTTATAAGTTTGTGGAAAATGCTGGAAGAGCTTCTGAAAGAAAGAGGAGGGCCGAGAAAGCTGAGTAGCTATTTCTGTCAACAGAGTGGGGGTGGTGGGGTACACAGCCCCTTACACCCCTATAATTAGGGGCAATGCAGCTGTACCATCTGCAACGGCGTAGCTGCCCAGCTGCGCTCGCCTCCCTCCAGCCAACCTACAGCCTTGGGAGAGCTGCTGAGATGCTCTTCAGGTTTTAAGTGGCATCTTTCTACAATTTCTTTTCAGAAGTATTACTTTCTCAGGGTGCAAAGAGGGCTCCTCAGAGAGGAATGGCAGAACTTGCTGGTGAGATGCAAAACATCCATGTTGAAAGAAGTGAGGCAGAAGACAGAGACTTACTCTGAAACTCCTGGCCTCCCAGATGCAATGTCCCCTGGTGCCCGCCCTGGTCATATGTCACACCAGGACACGTGGCATTAGCCTGGGCTTCAGCGGGGTCCCTCCAGTCCTTGACATTGCAAAGTAGGACGTCAGGGGAGCTCAGCAACCCACAGATGATGGCACCTGCAGAGTCAGGAGAGAGAGGAGAGGTTGATATGATGAAGAACAACGAGGGCCCTTTTAGAGACTCACATCTGTGCCCGGAGAGGCTTGGAGGATGGGGACAGGTAACGATGCCTCGGGAGGACACATGGACTGACACTGGAACTCAGGAGGCTGGTTTTCAGTCGGGTTCCTCTTCTCTGATAGTCCTGTACTTGTCACGGTGGCAAATTCCCAAAGGGAGGCCCACCCCCATGCCTGTCCTGCTGAACCCTTCCCCCTCCAGTAGAGCCCTTCTTCACAGGTCAGCAGCAGTGACGTCTTCAATACCACTGGGAGTCTTAGTGCTAGAGAACTCTGTCTCCATTCTCTGCCCTCTACCCCATTGAGTGATCTTTTTGAGGCTTTAAGCAAATAATGAGCAGCTTCAGTTCTCTTCTTTCTCTCAATCTCTCTCTCTCTCTCTCTCACACACACACACACACACATGCACACATGGCAACTTTGAAGGGACTCAAAAAGGAGTACTCAGATTCTAAATAAGGAACTATGAAAAACCAGGAGCTCTGTACCAATGACACAAGCTTCCCTATGAGGAAGTGAGTTCCTTGTCTCTGGATGCATTTAAGCAGAGGACATCTGCCCTCCATGCCTGGGATGTGCAGAGAGAATTCTATAACCACTAGAGGCACTAGACTATTCTATTTAATTTTTTATTAGATCAATTTTTTGTAAAGCCTGATTTTTTAAAAAAGATTTATATATTTGAGACAGAGAGGGTGCACACTCAGGGAGGAGGTGCCAAGGGGGAGGGAGAGACTCTCCAGCAGACTCCCACTCAGCGCAGAGCCTGTTGTGGGATTCCATCTCATGACCCTGAGATCATGACCTGAACCAAAACCAGGATTTGGTCACTTAACCGACTGAGCCAACCACGCACTCCTACATAGGCTAATTTTGAATACACATCCTAATTTTTAAAATGCTTCCCTGCAGTTACGACTTTACTTAGTACCAGGAAGATTTACCCCAAACTAAGTGCGTGCAACATTGGTTTTAGTGAGATAAGGCAGGTCACTCAAAGATTTCGGAGGTCTATGCTTTGCAGTCACTATGCTGGTAAACACTTTAAATATGTTAATCCCTTTAATTCTTACTAACATTATTATTTCTGTTTTACTGGTGAGGAAACCGAGTCTCGTATAAGTTAGTTGCCCAAATTTACTGAGATCTAGAAATTAAATAATTTCTATGTCATTTCAAGAAATAATCCCGTTACAGCTAGTGTGGTCGTTCAGATTCTCCTGAAAAAAAATAGGAAATCTGCCACCTCATAACCCCAATCCCTTCCTTATCCTAATTTAGGCCCGGATCCAGATAGCGTTTCAACCTCATCTCTCACCAGAATTTCCCCAAAGTAGACGACTCAGATGTCTGGTTTATGAATCTGATATTTTGTCCTTCTCCCTCCTTGGCCACTCTTAACCCACAGGTGATAAGAAATCAACAGCAGCATCTCCGTGTAAACAATCCCCTTACAGGTCCTCTGATTGCTGGTTCTCAAACCCAGGCTCCGACTGATTCTGACAACACAGGGAGAGCTCTGACGAGGCTCGTTCCTCAGCGGCAACCAGAGTTTCTGACTTAGTAGGTTGTAGGGGTGGGTGGTGGTGACATTCGGGAATCAGGATTTGTCAAGAGCATCATCTGCTGCGCACTTGGATTCTAGAGTCCCTGACCTGGTCAGGCCACTTCGTTTCATAGAGGAGGAAACAGGGGCACAGAAAAGGAGAAGGGTTTTCCCAGCTGAAAACTGGAGGAATGGCCAGAAGGCAGCGAGGGTCTCAGGGGGGTCCCCAGAGTGAGCCTCTCAGCACCCCAGGTAGCAGGGGTACCTAAGAGCCCACTGAGAGCCCAGAGGAAGCCTGAGCCCTGTGGCTGCCCTCTCCCATGCCAGGAAACAGAGTCATGGAATTAAACAAGAGGTGGGTGTATTTTTCCTTCTGCTCTCAGACCTTGGAAGAGAAATGCACGTAGCTTTGTTCTTTCGTGCTAAAGTGTCAGTGAGAACTCCATGCGTCTGAGAGACGAGCGCCAGCTGGAGATTTGAAGTAATTCAGGTCCATCCTGCC
>ML104214.1:295160-347227 GCA_003697995.1 Taxidea taxus jeffersonii | reverse complement strand
AAAAAAAAAAAAGAAAAGACTAGACTGGAAACTCCTTTACTTTTTGCTTTCTAAAAAAGTGGACAGTTGTGATGACCCCTGGTCAGAGTTGTAGGTTTTACATATCCTTGATATGTGAATGGAAAAGTGAAAGTAGGAAAAGTATATTCTAAATTACTGTGAGTAAAGTTATAGGAAATAGGACTTTTTTCAATTTACAACTGTTTTTAGTATTCAAAGAAAATTAATTGCTCATCAGAATATTTTGTTACACTTAAAAATTTGTCATTTCTGTTTTAAAAATGTTTTTTGTTTAAGGATTAAATTTTCGGACTGCAGTTAAAAATTAGTACTATTTTTGAAAGCATATATATTGTCACTTCTTGTAAGGAATGCAATTTCTGGTCAAACAAGTGATATGTATTTATGTTAAAATTAGAGGACACATTTGTAATGGATGAGCAGATACTGATTTTCAGTGGAATTATTTAAGGAAAAAATTTTGATAGCTTGTTTTCCCAGACATCTCTCTTATGACCAGTTTCATAAAATTAATCTGCTAACTTGAAATTCTGTTGCCTAGCTTTCATTATATGCTGTTCTTTTCTCATCATTAATCTGCCAAATTTTATCCCTTTCAATTCTTTCCATTTTTATAAAGCTTAACTCGTTTCCTTATATTTCCTGTAGATTTTTAAATAGCCAATTTTATAGTTTCCTTTTAAAATAGAATACCAATTGTATAGCAGTGTATACACATACACATACAGACATAAATCCCTGAAGACATCGGTGTAATTTGTTACAAGTAACATATTTTCAGCAACTTTCCAAGCAACTACTCTATTTTTTTCCCGATTATAGATGATCTGATGGGGGTATATAGACCAACCTGTAGTGTTTCCCAGTTTTCATGCTTTGAGTCATCATTTTATCTTTGCATCATTGTGTATTCATTTTTTAAATTCATAAATATGTGATATTTCAAGTTTTGCTAAAATTTTATGCAGAATTCACATAAAATACAATTTATTGATTTAATACTGCAGAGAAACATCAACTCTCTTTTCTTGGATTATTACCTATATGAATACACTTGAAAGGGGTATTCATTAGAGAATTGAATGTGGTCTAGTTTTCTTTTTTTAAATAATGTATGATCAGCATTAATAGATTCCAGAGAGATTATTTAACATCTTCATTTGTCTGGCCACAAGTTCTAAAAAGATGAAACTGAGCACAATATCAGTCTTATTTCTTAAAAATATATTAGTCATTTTTATTATCATCATCATTTTCAGCTAGATTCCATAAGTTTTAATTAATTGAACACACAATTACAACATGATTCATATTATTCTTTTTAAGATTTTATTTATTTATTTGACAGACAGATCACAAGTAGGCAGAGAGTCAGGCAGAGAGAGAGGAGGAAGCAGGCTCCCCGCTGAGCAGAGAGCCCGATGCGGGGCTCGATCCCAGGACCCTGAGATCATAACCCGACCAGAAGGCAGAGGCTTAACCCACTGAGCCACCCAGGCGCCCCTCATATTATTTTTAATGACACTTAGTTTTGATGTTTGTCTTTAAAAACTTTGCCGAGGTGATCTTTAGAAACATTTTAAATATTATGAAATATACATAAGAGGACTTTAAGTTAAAGAATTTTACGATGTGCTTGTTTGAGGCATTTTACAATGATTCCCACCCTTGGCTGCATCTTATGACCACCTGGCCCCACCCAGACCAATTAAATGAGACTTGAGGTGTTATCAAAACTTCCTAGGCGGTTCTAATGTGCAGTTGGCTTGCAAACTGTAGGTAATCCTCAGTTCTCAGCCTGGATCCGTATTGGAGACTCATGGGAAGTTCTTAAAAATACAAGCGGCCAGGCAGTACCCCCAAGGAATTTTTATTTATTTGATCTGAAGTGGAACTCCTGCATCAGTGTGTTATCAAAGCACCCCAGGTGATTCTAGTAAATAACCAGAGTTGTGAACTACTGGGCTAAGGGCAGAAGAACTGGATTAGAATCAGGAAACTTGTCCTTCCAGTCCTAATGCTGTGAATTCAGATAAATCACCTAGCATATTTGAGGGTTTTTTTTTTTGTAAAATGGAGGTATTAATATCAACCTCTATACCCGACAGATATTGTCACGGTTGAATTACACAGTGCACTCAGAAGTTCTTTGCGATAAAGTGCTGTAAAATGGTTGCAGTTAAGATTTACCACATATGGCTACTGTGAGGTGCTGTGTTTAGTTTGGTGCTAAGTCCCATGCAGCTCTTGGCAGAAAGAGGCTACATGTATCTCTGAGACAGAAAGAAACCAGGGCTCCTTGGCCATCTTCAGCATATGTCATCCCAATCCTTCAAATTTCCACTGCAATTTTTATTCAGACCAGGCTGCTAGTGCCTATAAGTGGCAGGGAGCAGAGGTGGAAAATAAAAAGGAAAAAATCCCATCTGGTGATTAACCCAAAACTTGTGAGTTTCTAAAATTAGTAACATCCTTCTCATACCTTCAAAGAGACATGGCAGGCAACTGTGGAGCTGTTCCCTTGATTTAACTTTTTAAACTCTCAGGGGCATTTAAAGGGTGGCTCAGTCAGGTAAGCATCTAACTGTTGATTTCAGTTCATGTCATGATCTCAGGGTTGTGAGATAGAGCCCCAGGTCAGGCTCTGTGCTGAGTGTGGAACCTGCTTGAGATTCTCTCCTTCTCCCTTTGCCCCACATCCCCCCCTCTAAAAAACAAAACAGAACAATAAACCAACTCTCTTACAGTGCTTTCCTGTATTACTTCTGCCCCTGTTGCCCCTAGTGTTTAAGCTTCACTAACATTTACCTGTGTACTGAGTGAGGACAAAAGAAGGAAAAAGGGCCACCAAAAATGAATACACTCATTAATGGCTCCCCACGTGACACAAACCTCAGGACTCAACCTTGGATCCAGAGCATTCCCAGGGGTGGTAGTCTAGCTCCTGCCTTTCACTGAACTCATCACCAAGCAACTTACATACAGTATTTCAAGCCTTTTAAATCCTCTCAACTGTGTATTTGACTGCAAGTTCTTAGGTTGTTTTGGGGTTTTCTCCCCCATGATTTGGCTTTGGGAGTGCTTAAAATATCAGCTTCTGCTTATCTCCAAAGACAGTGATAAACATGTGATTAGTTTTCTTTTCCTGAGCATATCACACTGATGCATTATACCCCCATTTTCAGATTTGGAAAGAGGTAGTGAAGTTTCTGGGGTAGAAGAAGTTGAAAGATAACATGTCTGAATTTTAACGTTACTGTTCAGGAGCTCACATTTCATATTTAAGAAAGAATGGAACGTAATTTGTTTATCTCTCCAAATAACCTGAAAATGAGGCTTAACAGCCAAAAAAAAGTATGCAGCTTCTATCAAGAAATTATAGAAAAAAACTAGTTTGAGGAACATTTCATGATTTTTTTGAAGATTTATTTATTGGAGAGAGAGAGACAGAATGGAGAGAAAGGACAGAGGGAGAAGGAGAGACAGAGTCTCAAGCAGACTCCCCACTGAGCACAGAGCCTGATGCAGGGCTATATCCCAGGACCATGAGATCATGACCTGAGCTGAAATCAAGAGTCAGATGCTTAAACGACCGAGCCACGCAGGTGCCCCATCATTTCATGATTTTTCATTCTCATTAAAGCTGTTTCATAAAAAAAAAAAAAAAAGTTGTTTCATTGATCCCAACAATCCTGTTCATTTCACCTATTCACTCAGCTAATACTGAGTACCTAATCTGTTACAGGCAGTGTCCTGAGTAATGGAAATACACCAGTAACAGTCAGGGTTCTGCCATCATATAACTTGACAGGGACACAGAGAGCGGTGAATGAGTAAATTATACAGCAGTGGATGAGTCTGTAATATGGACAGCCAGGGTGTTGTCTTTTTTTTTTTTTTTTTTTAAGATTTTATTTATTTATTTGACAGAGATCACAGAGAAGCAGGCAGAGAGAGAGGAGGAAGCAGGTTCCCTGATGAGCAGAGAGCCTGATGTGGGGCTCCATCCCAGGACCCTGGGATCATGACCTGAGCCGAAGGCAGAGGCTTTAACCCACTGAGCCACCCAGGCGCCCCCCAGGGTGTTTTTTTAAAGAGCCCAGATAAGGGGTACCTAACACAGTCGTGGAATGCCAAGAAAACCTCAGAGGAATTAGCATCTAAACTCAGACCTAGAGAAAGAGAGGAATATCTAAGCAAAGAGAAAAGAATGTTCCAAGCAGAGAAAACATGTAATAAGGTCCAGAGACTCAGGATATGGTCTAATATGGGGGAGTTCCTTGAGAAGAACCCACTTTTCATTTCCCCACAGCTCTGAGATCACTAAGAAGAGTGGGGCTTATGGGAATTGGGCACTACCTACAAAATCCCTGGATTTAGCATTGCAAAGGGGAAACCTTAGTTGTCATCGTCAGCTTATTCTAGTTCATCAACTGTAATTAGGTCAAGTTCCAAAGAAGACTTCTGCACTCAAATTATTTCTGAACGTTTGATTGCCTGTTGCATTTTTCTGCAGGTGTATAATCATGGGGAGCCCCAGCAAAGTAACTTGACCCCTTGTAACCGAATACTGCTCTGTTCTCTAACCTTTGCATGTGACTTGCCTCCCCAGTTGTATTGATTTTTTTAACAATATATTTCTTTAAAATATTCAGAACACCTCCATGCATGTTGAGTACATAGTTGGTGTTCTATAAATATTTGTTGAATTTAGATTAAGGTGTTTTGGGACATTTAAAGATTATTTTTAGTATTTTTTAAAGATATTTATTTATTTATTTGTCAGAGAGCACAAGCAGGCAGAGTGGCAGACAGAGTCAGAGAGATAAGCAGGCTCCCCTCTGAGCAAGGAGCTGGATGCAGGATTTGATCCCAGGACCCTGGGATCTTGAACTGAGCCAAAGGTAGCCGCTTAACCCACTGAACCACCCAGATGTCCCCATTTTTAGTATTTTTTATAAAGAATATAACAGGGCACCTGGGTGGCTTATGACTCAGGTCATGATCCCAAGGTCTGGGATGGAACCCCATGTCAGGTTCCCAGGTTGGCGCGGAACCTGCTTCTCCCTCTCCCTCTACCCCTGCTCACTCTCTCTCTCTCTCTCAAATAAATAAATAAATATTTTTTAAAAATAAGTGAAAATTTAGGAAGAGTATAGATATAAAACTCTTAACAAGGCTCCCATACCTTCTGCCTTCTGGGTGAATTGAGTCAGTGGAAACTCTAGCTAGCTGGAAATTGGAGGAAGGGGAGGATGGAAATCAGCTGGTTGTTAGGAATTGGTAGAAGTCTTTGTCTTTAAGAAGGGCATCAAGAACATCCCCACAGCCTGGGATGGTTGACTGACAACTATGGCTGGAGGACAGTATAATCAAGGTTTATCATGACATTAGGAGATTGAGAGTAGGCGGGTAGTTGCCAATGTTCATCAACAATAAGGCGCCTTCATGGGAACAATAAAGTGCTTTCCAAGTCACACCTCTCCTTTGTTAGCCAGGGGTAATGTGTTATCTATTTATATCTTTATCTCCAATCCTAGTTTGGTAGTCCCTTTGTAGAGAAATGACTTATCCATCATTGTAAACATATAAGTGATTATATATACTAGATAGTTTGCAGAATGCCTGGCAGCACACAGATTTGAAAAATATTTGTCAAAACCTGGAATTTAATTTCTCTTATTTTTTCTCTTTTGTTTCTAAAAGGTTTATTTAATTCAGATTTCACAAACCACTAAGTACTTTTGCTAGGGTGACTCCTAATTAAGGAATCAGACTTGTTGATAGACTTTTATTTAGTATTTCACTTATAGAAACAAATGTAAGTCAAGCAAAGATTTTTTTTTTTAAAATCACCTACAACTAGATAGATGCATTCATTGATTACGTCTATCCCTTCACTTTCTTGAACTCCTACTCATGAAAAAAACTAACAAATGTATCTATAATAAAAATGGAAAACACATAATAAAATTAGGGAGAGGGAAGGTTGGAACCGTGCAAGTTTTGTTATGTTTTATTTTATTTTTTTTAAAGATTTTTTAAAAATTTATTTATTTGACAGAGATCACAAGTAGGCAGAGAGGCAGGCAGAGAGAGGAGGAAGCCAGCTCCCTGCTGAGCAGAGAACCCGATCCAGGACCCTGGGATCATGACCTGAGCTGAAGGCAGAGGCTTTAACCCACTGAGCCACCCAAGCGCCCAAGTTATGTTATATTTTATACATGTTAGTAAATGGGTAGTAGACATAAGGGAGGACTTAGCCGTAGGGGTTTTAAAATATTAGGACTTGGATTTATATGCAAAGCTGTTGTAAAGGTCCCTGAAATCTTTTTTAAAGCTTCTGCATGGTTTTCAGTGCCGCAATCCTGACCTCTAGTGGGCATCCCGGAACAACCCAAACCTAAAATACATCATTTTGCTGGGTACTCCATCAAACTCCATTATTTAGTCAGCCCAAGAGATGGAATTTTTGAGGAGCTTACAATATGAGAATGAGAATAAAGTAAGATACCTTTTAGCTAACATGTTACACTATTCTTGCAACTAGAACTCAATGTCTTAGAACAGCCAGTATTTCCTTATATTTGCATAGTAATTATCCATCCGTATCTTCTTCCCATGGAAAAATGCATTATTTCTCAGACCACACAAGTAAGAAATTTATTTTGCCCAAAGAGGAGCCCAAAGGGGTTCTGTTCTGATTACCGGATGGTACTAGGTGTACCAAACCTGAGCGGCTTTAAAACAGTGGTTTTGAGGGCTCCTGGGTTGTTCGGTGGGTTAAGCCTCTGCCTTCGGCTCAGGTCATGATCTCAGGGTCCTGGGATTGAGCCCCTACCCCCTCACCCCCCCACCCCCCATCAGGCTCTCTGCTCAGCAGGGAGCCTGCTTCCTCCCCCCTCTGCCTGCCTCTCTGCCTACTTATGATCTCTGTCTGTCAAGTGAATAAATAAAATCTTTAAAGAACAAAACAAAACAGAACAAAAACTGATTTTGGAGTGAGATGTATTATATAGCCTTCTGTTACGATGCCCTGATGCAACATTGTTTCTGTGTTATTTGTGCCAAGAATACATAGTCTAAACTTAATCATAGAGAAACACCAGACAAATCAAATTGAGGGACATTCTACAAAATAACTGTCCTGTACTCCTCCAAAGTATCTAGTTCATCAAAGACAAAGACTGCCATCGGCTATCTGTTGTAGATAAAAGAACACTCAGGAGATAAGACAACGTAATGTAATATATGATCCAGGATTGAATCCTGGACCAGAAAAGGACATTAGTGGGACATTCAACCGAATCTGAGTACTATTTTCTTGGTTTTAATAGTTGGGCTATGGTTGTGTAGGATGTTAACATTTGATGAAGCTGACTTAAAGGCATGCAGAATTTCTTGGCACTACTTTTGCAGATTTTTTTCTAAATCTGAAATTCTTTCAAAACAAAAGGTTTTTATTATTTTATTATTTTATTTTATTATTTTTATTATTTTATTTTATTTATTTTATTATTTTATTTATTTTATTATTTTTTTAATTAATTTTTTAAATTTATTTATTTATTTATTTATTTTATTTGTCAGATAGAGAGAGAGCGCAGGAGCGAGCACAGGCAGACAGAGTTAAGCATCAGACTCTTTTTTCCCCCATTTTTTAAACTTTATTTTACTTACTTGTTTTTATTTATTTATTTATTTGAAAACAAGAGAGAGCATGAGTGGGAAGAGGGGCAGAGGGAGAGGAAGACAGAGAGAATCCACACGCATATGCCAGGACCCTAAGATCATGACCTGATATGAAATCAAGAGCCAGCCACTCAACCCACTCACCCATCCAGGTTCCCCAAGAGTCGGACTTTTGATTTTGGCTCAGGGCTGTGAGATCGAGCCCTGCCTCGGGCTCTGCATTAGGCGTGGAGCCTGCTTAAGATGCCCTCTCTCCTTCTCCCTCTGCCCCTCTTCTCTCTTTCTCTCTCTCAAAAAAAAAAAAGACTGTGAGAGGCACCTGGGTGGCTCAGTGGGTTAAAGCCTCTGCCATCGGTGGTTCAGGTCATGGTCTCAGGGTCCTGGGATCAAGCCCGGCATTGGGCTCTCTGCTCAACAGGGAGCCTGCTTCCTCCTGTCTCTTTGCCTGCTTCTCTGCCTCCTTGTGACCTCTCTCTCTCTGTGTCAAATAAATAAATAAAATCTTAAAAAAAAAAAAAGACTGTGATAAGCAGATATGATAAGTAATAAATATGCAAACCTAATAATATATGCTAGCGTTTACTGAGTACTTAGCAAGTGCTCAGTTCCTTTGATAGGGTTTTTATATGCTATTTCCTTTAGTCCTTGCTCCTTCCTGGGATGGTAGGTGCCATGTTGTTTGGTTCAGAAGAGGCAGTGCGCGTTTCCTCTGGCTTTAGCCGTGCTTGTCTGGTGGGCCTGCTGCATTTACCTTAGCCACTTCTGGTTTGATCATTTCTTGCTGCCTTGTTGTTAGGATTTCCGTTTCCACATACTATTTATTTCCCTTTTGTTTTGATCCCGAAGGACCCAGGCGCTGCGGTGCACTTGGTACTGTTTGACACCCCGTCTTCAGCACTCGCTCTTGGCACTGTCAGCGTAGTTTCTGACAGCTTCTCACACAATCTGTCAGCCCCCTCTGAGCCCACAATTGCCTGCTCATCAGAGCCAAATGTTCCGTGTCTTTGTTTCAGTGAGTGCTCCGCTGTCAGCCTTTCTTCCTGCAGGATTGTGGGTGCTCCATTGTTGGCCGACCCAGGAACACAACGATCCGCACTTTGGAGCAATTATTTAATTTGGGGCAATTACTTGTAGGTGTTCTTCAAAGTGCAGATTTTTGCCAGGCTGTGGTTGAATTTTGAAATGGCAGCTCCCCAATCAGTTAAGGAGCCACTTCTTCATGCACACAAGACCAATCTCAGTCTGTTGTCACTGGAGGAAGGTGGTGACCCTTTTCTGCCAGGGCACACTGAGTCTTTACGGCCTCACATCCTGCAAGCAGTCAGTTGCGTCTGGGGAGTGTTTTGGATACGGGGCAAATAATAAGATTTGGTTTTGGTAGAAGTCACCTATTTGTTAATCTTCCTAACCCTCTGCATTCAAAATTGACTTTAAATGGAAGGAATCACTTTAATCCTTTAGGAATTAGAGGGCGCATTAAATAACCCCAACTAAGGGATTTATTCATTCATTCACTTCTTCACTGGGCTATCTTCTCTAACTTGGCGGCTAAGAGAATGACTTCTAGAATTGCACTGCTTCGTTTAAAATCCACTTCGTAGCTGTGTGACCTTGGGAAATTTACTTTGACTAAATCTTAGTGTGGATGGAAATAAAAATGGAATTTAGGGTCGTAGGATTAAATAAGGGCATGTTTTCACTGTGATTAATTCAGCTCTTGGCACATAGAAGATTTTCAGTGGATGTTGGCTCTTATTTATTATCTCGCACTTGGAGCTTGACCTTGTACCATAAATAATAAGGAGCCATAACAATATATTTACTTGTTATTTTTATCCTTAGTAGTTCTCCAAATGTTTTACTCTTTGAGTCCTATTAGGAACGCTTGTTTACCCCTCAGTACCCAACAAATTGCTGCCGATTACCTATTCCTGAAAAGGAGAAGCATCTTGAAAAATGTATGACATCTTTTTCTTTTTAAAATATATTTCATCAGGACACCTGGCTGGCTCAGTTTGTTAAGCAACTGCCTTTGGCTCAGGTCATGATCCTGGGGTTTGGGGATTAAGTCCCACATCAGGCTCCCAGCTCCATGGGGAGTCTGCTTCTCTTTCTGACCTTCTCCCCCTCATGCTCTGTCTCTCTCTCAAATAAATAAATAAAATCTTTAAATATATATAGATATAGATAGATATACATATACATATACATATAGTTGGCACAGTTGGTTAAGTGTCTGATCCTTGATTTCAGCTCAGGTGATGGGATTGAGCCCTGCATCAGGCTCCACACGTGTGGAGTTAGCTTAAGACTCTCTGTCCCCCACTCTGTGCCTGTTCACTCTCTCTCACAAATAAGTAAATACATCTTTAAAAAATCTTTAAAAAAATGTATTTCAATAAATATATTTCAATTCAGTTAGTCACCAGTTGGATCCTGTAAGAGTGGATGGACAATAAAGTAACAATAGAGGATTTAGTTCATGGTAGCTTGGAAAAGTGAAGGTTGTTCCCTAATAATTCACTTCATTGTTGGCTAAGAGTCTGAGGACCAAGGCTGGCATTGACGTTGTCATCTTAAAATCAGCCTGTGTGTGGTGCTGCACTTTTAAGCTGACCGAATGTTAGCCTGCGGAAGGGTTCCATAATTTAATGATACCTCTAAACATATTTCCAAATGAGAATAAGCCTTATTTAAAAGAAAATATCCAACTAAGATTGCCTTCTTTAGTCTCCTCTTAAGAACAGGATACTGGGGCGCCTGGGTGGCTCAGTTGTTAAGTGTCTGCCTTTAGCTTGGGTCATGGTCCCAGCATCCTGGGTTCAAGCCCTGCATCCGGCTGCTGCCTGGAGGGAGGCCTGCTTCTCCTCCCATTCCCTTTGCTTGTGTTCCCTCTCTCGCTGTGTTTCTCTCTGTCAAATAAATAAAATCTGGGGAAAAAAAAAAAGAAATCAGGATACATTTTCTTTCTTTTTTTTTTTTAAGATTTTATTTATTCATTTGAGAGAGTCGGACAGCACAGGCAGCGGGAGTGGCAGAGGGTTGGGAGAAGCAGACTCTCCGAGGAGCGGGGAGCCTGACACGATGCTCAGTCCCAGGACCTGGAGACAGGGACCCAAGCCAAAGGCAGACGCCCAACCATCTGAGCCACCCAGGCGCCCCCAGGATACATTTTTCTAGTGAAATAAAGAACTTGGTAGAATAGCACTTTTTTCCTGATTTCCAACAACTTAGTGGTCTGAAGTATCTTGTTTATGTAGTCTGGCCACACTTTCCTATGTGAAGTCTTGTCTTTATTTTTATGGTAATGTCCAGAGCTTCCATAAGCAGATGTGGTCATACCTTATTACTCTGAAACGGTTTAAAGAGGTTATATGGATAATTTATTTCTGGTAACTGAAAGGTACCTCTTGAGCTTCTCAAACTAAAACTTATCTCCTTTTTATTTAAAACACATGCTGTGCTTCCTTCTTCAGCACAGTATTTTGAACAATAATGCTGCTGGATTATCATTATGAACCAATGTAAACTCTAGAAGGATTATTGGCTCCACTAAATGGGCCCAGACAACTATATGTGTTGTAGTTTTTAGAAAAGTGGTATTGTCTACTTCTGTCAGATCTGATAGTTGAATTCTGACAGCTGTCTCTACAGGCTGCTTGTCTCCAATTCCATCTACCAGATACTTTGTCTTTTACTTTGCTACTTTTGATATCTATAAACTATAAAACCATATCACCAAAGTAATTCGCAGTGCACATGAAATTAAAATTTGAATAAATTTTTGTGGTGTTAGAGCTATTTTGATTATTCAGAGGTCTTTTTTTTTTTAAGTTTTATTTATTTATTTGACACAGAGAGATCACAAGTAGGCAGAGAGGCAGCAGAGAGAGAGAGGAGGAAGCAGACTCCCTGCTGAGCAGAGAGCCCGATGGATGCGGGGCTCCATCCCAGAACCCTGGGATCATGACCTGAGCTGAAGGCAGAGGTTTTAACCCACTGAGCCACCCAGGCGCCCCCAGAGGTCTTTTTTTTTTTTTTTTAATTTCTAAGTTCTTGGTGTTTTTCATAGGTCACTTGTTCAATAATTGTTTGACTTTGAGATAATTGAAGAAAATGGTTTCTTACTGTGATTTGATGATGACTCTATAAACTGGTCTAGTTGGGTCCACAGGGAAAGGAATAAATCTCATAAATTTGGGGATAGCTAGTATAGTTTAATCATTTGGTCCTCAAATAAGCACTTACTATGTATATTACACCAGTACTGAATGGTGAAAATTCCCTTAAACTAGACATTAAAGTTTTGGGGAATCCTGGCCTTCTACTAAATACATTTTTGACCTTAGGCACACTCTGGAAAATGGGAATCACAATAGATGTTGTTAGAGAATTAGTGAGATTTCACTATTCCTCCAAAAGCAAAGAGGTTGAGAATATAGCATAGTTGGTTGAACATGGAAGGGATTTGGGAGGGAGAAGTGGGGTGGCAGACTGATTTAGGAGAAAGGACCAGAGCATAAAAAGGATTAGAGAACTGGATACTAGAGGGGCTTACCTTTTTTTTTTTAATATTTTAAATATTTATTTTATTTGTCAGAGAGAGAGCGAGCTCAGGCAGACAGAGTGGCAGGCAGAGGCAGAGGGAGAAGCAGGAGAAGCTCCTGCTGAGCAAGGAGCCCAGGACGGTGGGATCATGACCTGAGCCGAAGGCAGCTGCTTAACCAACTGAGCCACCCAGGCGTCCCAGGGCGTACCTTTTTAAGCAGTCACGAGAAAAACAAGATCCAGAGACATTGTGGACTTAGTCCTAATGGCAGGTTGATAAGCATTCAGGTTGTAACAATTCACCACTGCCGGGCAGCTATGCCATGGGGTGGGGTAGGTGGGGCAGGCCTGCAGGTTTAGACTGAAGGTGTGGGCAGCAGTGGGCAGCAGCTAGTAGATGAGGAAGCCAAATTTTCGGGGCACCGGGCTGGCTCAGTCAGTGGAACTTGCCACTCTTGATCTCAGGGTGTAGGTTCAAGCCCCATAGTGGGTGTAGAGATTACTTAAAATCTTAAAAAGAAAAAAAAATACTTCTTGCTTAATTGTAACCCAAGTTTTTTGATCTACAATAGTCTTCCTTTTTCTAATTGTTAAATTAGAAATTTAACTAATTAAATTAAAATCTAATTGTTAAATTGTGTCCAAAACTAGTCCAGACTCATTGCTTGGTGTGGTAATGATCTGTGTTGATTTGGTTTTGTCTCTTGGCCTTGTTATACTTCCTGCTGCTTTTGGTTTCTTAAAGAATTAACTGAATAAACCCCAAACCTCCAACAAATTATTTTGTATTTCTCATTCATCCCTTCTTCCATTAAATCATATTTTAGGTAGGTGACTGTGAAAGATCAGCAGATTATAACAAGAATTCACTCTGAGTACCTAGTCTTAAACCTCACTTCTGATTTAGGAGACAGGAAAAAGATGGTTTGTTACAAGTTCTCTGCGTAACACACCTGGCACAGCTCCGTATCCAAAAGGCAGACAGACTGAATTTGTGACTGAGATGAAGAGGGCATATGTAGAGACCCTGGTGTCAACTCATACTTCAAAGATCTTTCTTCTCTTGTATGATGACTATCATGGTGAGGAAAGAGCATATTTCGTGGCAACTTTGTTTCTGATTGTGTCATCTTGAGCATTTAAGATTTCCTGTGTTTTGAATTTAACATCTCAACAGCTCTTCAGAGTCACTGGGCTGAACTCATAGCTCAAAATTCAGTTCCAGGATATCTTTTTTTTTTTTTTTTTTTTACTTTATTTAAGCTTTATTTAAACATATGATGTAACCCCACCACCCTCACCCAACCCCTCTTCCCCCCACCCCCCTCAGTTTGTTTTATGGAACCAGGATATCTTCTTAACGAGCTGTTTAATTTGTGTATTCCTAAAGAGATATTGCTTTGGTTTTCCGAGAGAAAAAAAGGAAAAGAAAGTCTAGCACATAGCCCCTAATTACACCTCTAGTTGTACAAATACTACTTGAAAGTAAACACTAAAATAATAAGAACAGTAGTGGAAATCCAGTGTGATGCTTACAACTCCCCTCACACAGTCTGTTCTAGTTATCAGCGACACTGTTTCGTTTTGTTTTGTTTTGTCTATTACTGGCCATTTAACCAAGATGTACATACTGGGACTTGGGAATTTCAATGAATAATGTTAGACTTCTGCATCACTGCCACCTCGATCAAAAAACTTAACTTTCGGGGCACCGGGGTGGCTCAGTGGGTTAAAGCCTCTGTCTTCAGCTCAGGTCATGATCCCAGGGTCCTGGGATGGAGCCCCACATCAGGCTCTCTGCTCAGCGGGGAGCCTGCCTCCTCCTCTCTCTCTGCCTGCCTCTCTGCCTGCTTGTGATCTCTGTCTGTCAAATAAATAAACAATTAAAAAAAAAAAACTTAACTTTCACAAACTGTAGACCCATGAAGATAACCCAGAAATTGAAGGAAAAATAGTTTGTTGAATAATTTATTGAAGTATTGAGGGAAAGTAATTTATTGTAGAAACAACAATTTTATGTGAACATTAAGTAGCACCAAAAATTTGCAGTAAGCCTCTCAGAGAAAGAAAGTACCTTTCAAAAAAAAAAATCTCATGGTTTATTACTGTATGTGAAGATGAAAGCGAATAGGGATTTTAGTAAAGAGGATGGGAGAATACTGACTAAAATGATGATAGATATAGCAGTATTAATTTGGACTCTTTTTCTGTTTCAGGGTTTGAATATAATCTTTCATGTAGCCTTGGCTCTCCTAAAGGTAAGTCTGTTTTGATCTTGAAATTGGGCGTAATTCAAATTAGCCTTTGACTCGGTCTGGATTCTTGAACCCAAAAAAAGACTTCCCTGAGGAACTCTGATTCTCCTCCCATCCTTTGTTGTTTGTTGTTTATTTAGAGTTTGTTTCTTTACTTTTCTTATAACCTATTTAATTTTGCTATCCCAGCACTCCTTTCAGTAACACGTAAGGTTGTTTTCATTCATACGAGTTGGATGATGTAAGAGAAAAAGTTAAAACCAGTATTCTGTCAGACCGATGCCAGCCTTTTTCTTAAAATACTTCTTACCCCAATAACATCCCTGGAGGTACCTGAACATAGAATTGAATTATTAGAAAGCTTTTATAGTATACGGACTAAAAGAGAAACTGCTACATTTCAATTTGCACTTCGACAGCTAGAGATTTACAAGACACTTTAGAATTCAATCATAATTACCTTGTTGAATTTTATATCAACATATCAATGGAGCTTTAACAGTGTGGTAACAGCAAGACATTTGCTGCAAAATTGGTGAAAGTAACCCCGTCAGTTTTTGTCTTTCAAAAGACACCTGTCAGAGGTGACATTGTTACTTAAGTCGATAATTGCCCTATTTATTCAAAACAAAATGCAGGCCCACCTCTTCCCAGTAAAACATAGTTGTTAAATTGCAGACTCTGGACTCAGACAGCTTTGTTTCTAATTTCAGCTCTGGTGTGTGACCTCGGGTAAATTACTCTAAGGGCTCAGACTCTGAGTTTTGAGATAATAATAGAAACTAATTTGTGGAATTATTGTAAGAATTCAGTACGATGATACATAAAAAATACTTAACATAGTGTCTAGAACACTTTATTGCCTAATGTCAGCTATCATTATTGTGACTACTCTTGTATTCACAAGGTAACTCACTTTCTAGATTCCCCATCATTCTTCCAAATTTCCCAAAAGATAATGACTGGAGGTCTTCGGAGGGCTGCTTGGTATTTTAGGAGAGCCTCTGTACTTAAATACCTTGATCCAGAACCAAGACATGACATATATGGGTTGGATGTACATCAAGAGGTAGGGTGTACTCCTCACCTCTTATTCTGTTAAACATTTATTTTTTGTGAAACTCATAAATTGTACTTTAAATTGTTCATTAAATCATTTGGAGTTTAGATGTGAACAGTTCTTATACCAAAGTTATTTTGGAAGTTAGGAAGATATTTAAAACATTTTCAGTAAAATAATAAAAACATATGTGCATGTATCTTTTAGTGAAGTCCTGGATCTCTACCTCTAATTTGTTATTGTTGTTGTTGTTGTTGGGACGAATTAAAACCCAAAACTTTCTAAGGTGCTGGATATAGGGCTGGGATGAGACTTTTAGAATGCCTAAGCAGTGACCATAGTATGTAGAAACAGAGTATTATAGTTTCTACAAGAGTAACTTGGTCATAAAGTAAGTGTAAGAAGGAAGTCCAACAAAGTGATGATTTTTCCTATCATGTCTAATTTGTTTTTAAGCCTCAGATACTATCCTTCCCAAAATGCCTTTCCTCATTTACTGATGCTCTCAGCACCCATTTAGTCTGTCTTTCTGGGGTAGCCCCAGATTTCCTGTTTGGATATTGGACTGTACTCTGTGTCAGCCTAATACTGTATCCATCTAATAAATTAGCTTCCTGGTTGACAGATTTTTTTAGTGTGATTGCATTTTTACTCATGTTAACCCAGATTTAGCCTGTGCAGAGGACATCCTCTGGCCGCTGGGCAGAAAGGCTTTTGAATCCTCTCTAGAAATACATGGGTGCTCATCTAGTATCTTGCAGAATTTGCCTGATTAGAGAAGATTAAAAGGAGAGCTTTGTCACTACTATTGGGAGATTTATATCCCTTCCTTGTGTGAATCCTGGAGCTGACACCACTAGAGACAGTATATATATAGGCTGAATTGAAGTGTACCAAATTGATATGATTGCCTCCACCGGGAAAAAGAATATCCCAAAATATGTGAAAGTGACTAGCATTTAGCTTCTAATCTACTAAGCCACATAAAAGAATGTATATTTGTTTACATAAAAATAACAAACTTAGGGGTAGTTCAATGTGCTTATGAATGCAGCATAAGTAATCCATTAGCATACATTAAATGTCCAGATTTTACTTGTAAGAGAACTGTGGATTGTGTTAACCAGAGAAAACTACTTCATTCTCTCCTGCAGTTTATAACTGAGGGAGCCAAGGCCTCAGGTTGCCTAAAGTCTTTTGTCTTAGTAATAGCAAGGCTGGATTTCTTATATTTTTAAACAGCATAAATATAAGTGAAGGTGTCTGTTGCTCAGTATGATATAAAGACACCTGCTTTCTGAATGGGAGCTACTTTTTTGGGGGTTAGAAATAGTCTACCAAGGAGCTAGAAAGCTATTAAGCTAAAGGAATGGTTCATTATTGTAGGGGGTGTCATCAGATCATCTAGGATATTGGCAGGGTCCATTCATTTCTCCCAATCTAATTCATTTGCTATATGAAATAGTCAATAGTCACCATGTATAGTATATTATAATAGATTAGAGAGGATCACTCAGAATTATTCTTAGCCACTTCATGTTGCCAGAGAATTTTTGATCAGAATAGGTTCTTTGCATTCAAACAATTGTCAAAAGTTAGTGACAGGGGTGGGGGCACCTGGGTGGCTTAGTCAGGTGTCTGTCTTCAGCTCCAGGTCATGATCTCAGGGTCCTAAAATCAAGCCCTTTTTCAGGCTTCTCACTCAGTGGTGAGTCTGTTTGTCTCTCTCCTTCTGCCCCTCCTCCTGCTGGTGCTGTCTCTGTCATTCTCTCAAATAAGTAAATAAAATCTTAAAAAAAAAAAAAAAAGTACATGACAGGGGTTGCCCAGCTGGCCCAGTTGGTGGAGGATGTAACTCTTGATCTTGGGGTTGTAATTTCAAGCCCCACATTGGGTGTAGAGATTACCTAAAAAAAAAAAGTAAATGACAGAATGTTTTTCTCCCCCCTCCTCCCAGCTCATTTTGTGTCTTATTACAGAGATAAAGAAAGCCCACTCCTAATTCCATTCTTAGAAGTAACCGTAATAAAAATTCATTATAAAATCTTCCTCCCATGCGTTGGTCTATGAATATATAAGCATTCATTAGCTTTGCACATTTCTATGTACATATATATCTTTAATATGGGCTTGAGGATTGTAATTAAGAAGGTGGGAGATAGGAGATAAACCCAGAGGAATAGTGTATGAGGATGAACATACTGTTTTCTTTCAAAAAATGCTGATGAACAAGACTCTTTTTCATTTAATAATATGTTATTGTTGGGGTCCATTATCAAAGGAACGAGACTGAGACAAAGTGAAAGTTATACAAAGCTTTATTCTGTGCCAAGCATTAGAAGTCAGACTGACCGGCCAGGGCCGCCTCCGAAGAGAGCGACCATTTCCAATCTTACAGGCTCAAGAACTGACTGACCGGTCAGGGCCACCTCTAAAGAGAGCGACCCCTCCCAGCTTCACAGGCTAACTTTTAAAGGGCAAGGGCCATGTGGTTGGGCCTGGCCACACAGGTGGCCAATGAGATTGTCACACACACAGAAAGTTGCACAGTCATGCTAGGTCACACGCAGGTGGCCAATTGAATTACAGTTTACCCTCTAGTAGCTGCTTGAACCAGCCCATCACTCTGGTCAGAATTGGCACCCTAGTTTGGTGCCCAAAAGGCGGGATTTACATTCTTTGGTGGCTAGGGAGATAGTATGTGTGCTTTTTACTGATTGGATGTCTCCACCTGGCCTGACTTGTCCTTGTATTCTGGGCTCTGTTATTAGGAGCTGGCCGACCATATTTTACTGGTTTCCCAGACTTGCTTCTAAGAAAGTTTCTCTGGAGGGGTGGAGGGGGCAGGGTCAGTTTAAGTTTTATTGCACCAACAACAAAATGGCTGTTTAACCGAGATGGAGACGCTCTGGCTAAGTAGGCCCTTACAGTTAGGACTATCTTCTGTGTCACTACAGACATGTCGTGGTTAAAAGCATGGATGCTGGAGCCAGACCACTTGAGTTCAAATCCCATCTCCTACAGTTTATGCTGCAATCTTAGATAAATTACCATTTCCCTATCTTTAAAATGGGGATATTAGTAACATCTATCTCATAGGATTGTTAGGGTTTAATGAGTTAATATATGATTGGTGCCTGCAAATTTGTAAGTATGAAAATGAATGCACCCAGGTATGGTTATGACACATAGAGCTGCCTTAGCTTTTTAAATCACTGATTAGTATCTTATTGTGTGTGTACCATAATTTTACCTAGCCAATTTTATATTTAATTTTTATGGGCATTTGTTTCCAGACATTTCCTATTAAACAAACATCCTTAAATTTCCATCTTTGCATACTTATTTAATGATGTCTTTTGGATAAACTTTGAGGATGTCATTGCTGGGTCAGACTGCAATCACATTTGAATTTTTCATGCATATTGCAAAGTTGCTTTCTACTAGCAATATGAGAGTGCATTTTGTCCATACTCTTGAAAAAAACAGAATTTCTAAATATGTGCTTTTATGGAAAGTGAAAACAAGTTGTAAAACAATGCAGCTTAAAAATAAATTATTGTACTAATTTGTGTCATTGTAAATAAACAAAACTCTTCAGACAGTTCTGAAGAGTCCCATGTTCTTTCATTTGGGAACATCTAGTTTTTTTGTTGTTGTTTTTTTTTTTTAGGGAAGCTAGTTGATCACGGCTAAATTTTAGAAGAATGATCCGTAGCTTGGATGAGCTTTTGTATTACATAAAAGTTCTTGAAGCCTCTCTTTGACGGTTTTGGCTTTTCAACCTCACCACTATGGTCTTTTTCCTTACCATTTTATTGAAGTTTTTGTTTGTTTGTTTGGTTGGTTGGTTGGTTTCTTGTGTGCTTTTTTGGTTTGTTTGTTTGTTTTTTGTGTTTTGTGTTTTGTTTTGTTTTGTTTTTTGAGGGGGCAGGGAAGAACAGAGGGAGAGAGAGAAAATCTTAATCAGGCTCCATGCCCAGTGCAGAGCCAGCACGAGGCTCAATCTCATGACCCTGAGATCATGATATGAGCCAAAATCAAGAGTTAGACACTTAAGCAGCTGAGCCACCCAGGCACCCCATATTGAAGCTTTTTCAATGGAGTCACTAAAAATCAGGGGACATGTTTCCATTTTTATCTTACTTGATTTCTTAGCAGTTATTCAAAGAGCATAAAGACATAACACTTCCCCTTTTCTGAAACATTCTCCTATGGCTTCTGTCTTATTTTTTATCTCCCTCTCATCTTCTCATTTTACTTTTGCTTACTTCGTTTTTTTTCCCCTAGTCATTAACTTGGAGTTTCTCAGAGCTCTAGCCTCTAGGAACTCACTTGATGCTTCTTCCTTGCTGATCTTGTTTATTCCCCTGCTTTCATCTATAAATGCTCATTCTCATCTTTATATTTAGCCCAGATCCAAATATTTGGCCATGGACTTACATGTCTGCTTGGACGTTTCAGAGGCACATCAAATCCAAAAGCTAGATCTGCACTGATAACACCCTCCCAGCCCTTAGCCTCCTCCAGTAACCTTCACCTCAGTGAAGGCACTACCCAGCTGCCCAAAGGAGAAACCCACAAGTTATCCTTAATTCTTTTCTTTTCTTAATCCCCAACATCTACTGAGCAACCAACTACTGTTGATTCTACTTCATAAGAATTTCTAGAATCTTCCCAGTTTGGTGGTTAGGCTGCCACATGTTCTAACCTGGGCTATTGCGGTAACCTCTGTCAGTAGTATCGTACTGAACACCTACCAAGTGCTAGGCACTTTTCTAGGCCCTGCAGGTAAAGTATTGCTAGTGAAGGACCCTGCATTCTCGGAGTGCGTTGCGATGAAGGACAGATAGTGCTTAAACAAACATACTTGTGTTAGCATATGCTGAGGTTTCTGAAGGAGACTGATGTTGATGCAGAATGAAGGGAGCTCCCTTCTTTCAATTGTCAATGAAAGTGATCTGAGGGATGGTATTCGAGCTGAAAATTGAATGCAAAGAAGTAGCTAGCATGCCCAAATCTGGGGAATGAGACTTCTAGGCAGAAGAAGCAAGTATGAAAGCCTTAAAGAGGATTTTTTTTAAAAGATTATTTATTTATTTATTTATTTATCAGTCAGATAGCGCAGGAGCGAGCACAGGCCGACAGAGAGGCAGGCAGAGGCAGAGGCAGAAACAGGCTCCCTGCTGAGCAAGGAGCCCGATGTGGGACTCGATCCCAGGACGCTGGGATCATGACCTGAGCCGAAGGCAGCTGCTTAACCAACTGAGCCACCCAGGCGTCCCTTAAAGAGGATTTTTATATGCTTAAGAAAGTGAAAGAAAGTCTGTGGCTGGAGTGTGATGAGTAAGAAAGAAGATAGTGGCTTAGATTTGGGTGTTAGTAGTGGAGCTGCGAGAAAGGGATGTCTGCTCTTTCTCCAGCTGCTCATGACCACTGTCCTAGCCAGTCCCACACTGTCACCAGAGTATCCTGTGGTTTTGGTTTTTTTTTTTTTTTAATTAATTTATTTATTTGAGAGAGGAGGAGAGGCAAAGGGAGAGAGAGAGAGAGAATCTTTAAACAGACTCCATGCTGAGCGTGGAGGCCAATGCTGGGCTCAGTTCCCATGACCCCGAGATCACAACCTGAACCGAAACCAACAATCGGATGCTTAACGGACTGTGCTACCCAGGCGCCCCGGCCCCCGCCCAGAGTATTCTTTTTATATTTTATTTTATTTTTTTTAATTTTTATTTTTATTTAAACATAAAATGTAACTCCACCCCCCTCTCCCAATTCCCCTCCCCCCCCACCCCCCTCAGTTTGTTTTATGACATTAAGAGTCTCTTTTGGTTTGTCTCCCTCCTGATCCCATCTTGTTTCATTTATTCTTTTCCTACCCCCTTAACCCCCACCCCCGTTGCATCTCCACTTCCTCATATCAGGGAGATCATATGATAGTTGTCTTTCTCCAATTGACTTATTTCGCTAAGCATAATACCCTCTAGTTCCATCCATGTCGTTGCAAATGGTTAAGATTTCATTTCTTTTGATGGCTCATAGTATTCCATTGTATATATATACCACATCTTCTTTATCCATTCATCTGTTGATGGACATCTAGGTTCTTTCCATAACTTGGCTATTGTGGACATTGCTGCTATAAACATTCGGGTGCACGTGCCCCTTCGGATCACTACGTTTGTATCTTTAGGGTAAATACCCAGTAGTGCAATTGCTGGGTCATAAGGTAGCTCTGTTTTCAATTTTTTGAGGAACCTCCATGCTGTTTTCCAGAGTGGTTGCACCAGCTTGCATTCCCACCAACAGTGTAGGAGGGTTCCCCTTTCTCCACATCCTCGCCAGCATCTGTCATTTCCTGACTTGTTAATTTTAGCCATTCTGACTGCAGAGTATTCTTTTTAAAACAGATTTTTTAAATTTTTTAAAAGATTTTTATTTATTTATTTGTCAGAGAGAGAGGGAGAGAGAGCGAGTGAGCACAGGCAGACAGAGTGGCAGGCAGAGGCAGAGGGAGAAGCAGGCTCCCTGCCGAGTAAGGAGCCCAATGTGGGACTCGATCCCAGGACGCTGGGATCATGACCTGAGCCGAAGGCAGCCGCTTAACCAACTGAGCCACCCAGGCGTCCCTAAAACAGATTTTATTATTCACTATTGAACAAATATTGACCAAACACCTATTCAGAGATAGACACTATTCTGTGTACTTGACTAGATCAATGAAGTAGAATAACAAAAATACTTGCCTCCATCAGCCTATGTTCTAACAGTATATAGTTAATAAACAAGAAATATAACAGATATATAAATATAGCATATGAGAAGTAATAGTGTATGGGAAAAAGGAAAAATATAGCAGAGTAAAGGGACCTCTGTGTGGGTTTTTGCAGTGTTAAATAGGGTAGCTAGGGTTAACTGGGAGTCTGTTTCTTGACTTGTCTCTATCTTGTGTTTTTCCTTTGTTTCTTAAATTAGATATGAGTGAAATCATATGATATTTGTCTTTCTCTGACTTATTCCACCAAGCATTATACTCTCGAGATCCATCCATGTTGTTGCAAATGGCAAGAATTCCTTCTTTTTCTATGGCTGAGAAATAGTCCAGTGTGTGTGTGTGTGTGTGTGTGTGTGCGTGCGCGCGTGTGTGTGTACTACATCTTCTTTATCCATTCATCAGTCAATAAACACTTGGACTGCTTCAGAACTTGGCTGTTGTATATAGTGCTGCTGTACATACCAGTGTGTGTGTGTGTATTCCTTTGAATTAGTATTTTTGTATCCTTTGGTAAATACCTAGTTCAGTTGATGGATCCTAGGATGGCTCTATTTTTAACTTTTTGAGGAACCTCCATACTGTTTTCCACAGTGGCTGTATCAGTTTGCATGCCCACCAACAGTGCAGGAGGGTTCCCTTTTTTCCACATCCTTATGAACACCTGTTATTTCTTGTGTGGTTGATTTTAGCCATTCTGACAGGTATGAGGTGACATCACATTGTAGTTTTGATTTGCATTTCCCTGATGGTAAGTGATGATGAGCATCTTTTCATGAGTGTGTTGGCCATCATTTTGTCATTTTTGGAGAAATGTCTGTTCTTATCTTCTGTTAAATTTTTAATTGGATTATATGTTTTTTGGGTGTTGAGTTTTATAAGTTTGTTATATATTTTGGTTGCTAACCCTTTATCCCTTTATCAGATGTGTCACTTGCAAATATCTTCTCCCACTCCATAGGTTGCCTTTTAGTTTTGTTCATTGTTTCCTTCACTGTGCAGAAGCTTTTTATTTTGATGTAGTCCCAATAGTCTATTTTTGCTTTTGTGTCCCTTGTCTCAGGGGACCTATCTAAAAGAAAGTTGCTATGGCCAGTGTCAAGGAAGTTACTGCCTTTGTTCTCTTCCAGGATTTTTATGGTTTCATGTCTCACATTTAGGTGTTTCATCCATTGTTAATTTATTTTTGTGTATGGTATAAGGAAACAGTCCAGTTTTCCCACTGACTTTTGTTAAATAGATGTTCTTTATTCCATTGGATATCCTTTCCTGCTTTGTCTAAGATTAATTGACCATGTAATTGTGACTTCGTTTTTGGGTTTCTATTCTGTTCCTTTGATCTGTGTGTGTGTTTTTGTGCCAGTACCGTACTGTTTTGGTTACTACAGTTTGTAACAATGCTTGAAGTCAGGAATTATGATGTCTCCAGCTTGGTTTTTCTTTTTCAAGATTGCTTTGGCTATTCAGGGTCTTTTGTGGTTCCATACAAATTTTAGCATTGTTTGTGCTACCTCTGTGAAAAATGCTATTGGTATTTTGATAGGGATTGCATTAAATATGTAGATTGCTTTGAGTAGTGTAGACATTTTAACAATATTTTTTATTCCAGTCCACGAGCATGGACCATCTTTCCATTTCTTTGTGTCATCTTAAATTTCTTTCATTGGTGTTTTATAGTTTTTGGAGTAAAGATCTCTCACCTCTTTGGTTAGGTTTATTCCTAGGTATCTTATGGTGTTTGGCATGATTGTAGATGGGATTGATTGCTTAATTTTTCTCTCTGTGACTTCATTATTGGTGTGTAGAAAGACAACAGATCTCTGTATGTTGATTTTTGTATCCTGTGACTTTACTGAATCCGTTAGTTCTAACAGTATTTTGGTGGAGTCCTTTTGTGTTTCCTATATATAGTATATGTCATCTGCAAATAATGAAAGTTTTTCTTCTTCCTTACTGATTTGGATGCTTTTCATTTCTTTTTGTTGTCTGATTGCTGTGGCTGGGACTTCTAGTACCACACTGAATAAAAGTGGTGAGAGTGGACATGCTTGTTTTGTTCCTGACCATAAGGGAAAAGCCCTCACTTTTTTCCCATTAAGAATGATGTTATAGGGCACCTGGGTGGCTCAGTGGGTTGAGCCTCTGCCTTCGGCTCGGGTCATGATCCCGGGGTCCTGGGATCGAGCCCCACATTGGGCTCTCTGCTCAGCGGGGAGCCTGCTTCCCCCTCTCTCTCTGCCTGCCTCTCTGCCTGCTTGTGATCTCAGTCTGTCAAATGAATAAGTAAAATCTTAAAAAAAAAAAGAATGATGTTACACATGTTATTTTGTGTACATGTGCCTGGTGCACATGTGAAAGAATTTCTCTATGATAGGTATGTCATTATTAGATCATAGATTGTGCTACAAATTATTGATTGACTCCATCCTGAGGTTACCTCGGGAAGTCTAGGTTGGCTGGCACCCCTGGGCAGTTGCTTCCAACACTAACTGCTACTTCTCATTCTCCTTATGAGGGTGCCACATTAAAATGGAACCTGATACGTGACTCTGTATTTCCCTTCAGTTATGAGCACACACTAAAACATGTCTTCATTATCATGTCTTTAGATGCTCTGTGCCTCATCACAAAGGGCTCTATCACCTGGACATCTACTTTAACTGACTGCCACAGGAGCCACTGTCCATCATAGATGAGAGTCCTCGTAGCTGCTTGTAGCTCTAGTTCCAGGTGGCCAAGGAGCACAGCCTCCCGCTTAAGAGAGATTAGTTAAGAGCAGGGGACTGTGGGAAATCTAGGTGGTATGATGAAATCAGTGCCTTCAGATATCAGGTAGTTTTGTTAATTTGTGGCTGATAGACACTTTTACTAGCATGGAGGCTTTGTTACAAGTGGCTTTCTGAATATTAGGGCTTCTTCATTATTCTGAAATACTTGATGTATCAATAAGATAACTATCTTTTAACTAGAGAACTAAAAAGATAAAACTAATACTATTCCCAGACATACTTCAGAGATACTGTGTGTGTGGTTCCAGAACACTACAATAAAGTGAGTACTGCAAAAAAAAAAAAAAAAAAAAAAAAAAAAAAAAAGACCATAGTGGTGTTTTTTTCATAGATGGCCTTTATTCTGTTGAGATTTCCTCTAAACCTACTTTCTTGAGGGTTTTTATCATGAATGGATGTTGTACTTTGTCAAATGCTTTTTCTGCATCTATTGAAATTATCATATAGTTCTCTTTTCTCTTATTGGTGTGATGTATCACGTTAATTGATTTGTGAATATTGAGCCCCCTTTCAAGCCAGGAATAAATCCCATGTGATTGTGGTGAATGATTTTTTTAATGTATTGTTGATTTCAGTTTGCTAGTATTTTGTTAAAAATTTTTGTATATGTTCATCAGAGATATTGGCCTGTAGTTCTCTTTTCTGGTGTGTTTATCTGGTTTTGAAATCAGGCTAATGCTAGCCTCATAGAATGAATTTGGAAGTTTTCCTTCCTTTTCTGTTTTTTGGAATAAGAAGAAGAGGTATTAATTCTTCATTAAATGTTTGATAAAATTTGCCTGTAAAGCCACCTGGTCCTAGACTTTTACTTAATGGAAGTTTTCTGATTACTGACTCAGTTTCTTTGCTGGTTATCAGCATGTTCAAAGTTTCTGTTTCTTCCTGTTTCAGTGTTTGTAGATTATATGATTCTAGGAACTGATCCATTTCTTCTAGGTTTTCTAGTTTGTTGGCATATTGTTTTTCATAATATTCTCTTATAATTGTTTCTATTTCTGTGGTATTGGTTGTTATTTCTCCTCTCTCATTTGTGATTTTATTTGGGTCCTTTGTGGTTTCTGTTTGAAAAGTCTGGCTAGAGATTTAATCGATTTTATTAACTTTTTCAAAGAACCAGCTCCTGATTTCATTTAATCTATTCTGGGTTGTTTGTTTGTTTGCTTGTTTGAATGTCTATGTCATTTATTTCTGCTATGTTATTATTTCCTATCTTCTGGTCTTAGGCTATATTTGTTCTTTCTCTAGCTCTTTTAGGTGTGAGGTTAGATTTTTTTATTTGAGATTTTTCCTGCTTCTTGAGATAGGCCTATATGGCTATATAATTCCCTCTTCTGACCCATCTACTGCACCCCAAAGGTTTTGGACTATTGTGTTTAATTTTCATTTGTTTCCATGTATTTTTTAATTTATTTTTTGATTTCCTGGTTGACCCACTTAGTAGTAGAATGTTGTTTAAACTTTGTGTACTTGTGGTCTTATCGTTTTTTTTCTTCTGGTTGACTTCTAGTTTCATAACATTGTGCTCAGAAAAGGTGCATGGTATGATTTCAGTCTTTTTGCATTTGTTGAGGCCTGTTTTGTGACTTAATATGTGATCTATTCTGGAGAATGTTTCATGTGCAACTGAAAAGAATGTGTATTCTGCTCTTTCAGTATGGAATGTTCTGAGTATGTGTTAAGTCCATCTGGTCCAAGTCATTGTTTCCTTGTTTATTTTCTATTTAGATGTGTCCATTGATGTAAATGGGGATGTTAAAAGCCTCTCCTATTATTGTATTATTATCCAATAGTTCCTTTATATTTGTTATAAACTGTTTTATATATATTGGTGCTCTTGTGTTGGGTACATAAATAATTACAATTGTTCTATCTTCTTGTTGGATTGTTACCTTTATCATTATATAGTGTCCTTCTTTGTCTCTTGCTATAGTCTTTGTTTTATTTTTTTAATGTTTTTATTTTTTAAGATTTTGTTTATTTATTTGACAGAGAGAGAGAGAGTTACAAGTAGGCAGAGAGGCAGGCAGAGAGAAGGGGGGGGAGAAGCAGGCTCCCGGCTCGATCCCAGGACCCTGAGATCATGACCTGAGCTGAAGGCAGAGGCTTTAACCCACTGAGTCACCCAGGCACCCCTAGTCTTTGTTTTAAAATCTGGTTTCTCTGATGTAAGTGTTGCTACTCTGGCTTTCTTTTGACATCCTTTTTTTTGTGAGTTTGTTGGCTGACCTTTCTTTTGCAGAAATATTCATTTTTACTGCTTTTGTGTTTCCTGACTTTGTACTATCACTTTTGGTCTCTACTTCCCACTCAAAGAAACCCTTTTAATATTTTTTGCAGAACTAGTTTAGTGGTCATGAACCCCTTCATTTTTTGTTTGTCTAGAAACTCTTTATTTCTCCTTCTGTTTTGAATGCTAGTCTTACTGGATAGCATATTCTTGCCTGGAGATTTTTCCCACTCAGCACTTTGCATATATCATGCCATTTCCTTCTGGCTTGCAAAGTTCCTGTTGAAAAGCCTACAGCTAGCTTTATGGGTTTTCCCTTGTAAGTTAATTACTTCTTTTGTCTTGCTGCTTTTAAAAGTTTTTCTTTATCATTAAATACTAGAAATTTAATTACAATATGTTTGGTGTGGGTCTGCTTTTGTAGACTTTGTTGGGGTTTCTCTGTGCCTCCTGGATCTGGATGTCTGTTTCCTTCCTAGATTAGGGAAGTTTTTAGCTATTATTTCTTCAAATAAATTTCCTGCCCACTTTTTCTCTCTTTTTCTTTTGGGACTCCTATAATATGAATTTTATTATGTTTGATGTTGTCACTGTGTTCCCTAAGTCTATTCTCTTTTTGCCCAATTCTTTTCTCTCTCTTTTGTACAGCTTGATTACTTTCCATTACTCTGTTTTCTAGATCATTGATTCATTCATCTACTTCTTCCAGCCTGCTGTTCATTCCATCAGGCATGTTTCTCACTTAGCTTACTGTGCCTTTCATCTCTGCTATGTTATTCCTTATCTCTGTGTTAAGGGTCTCACTCATGTCTTTCATTCTTTTCTTAATCCCAATGAGTATCCTTATGATCATTGTTTTAAATTCTCTATCAGGCATGTTACTTACATCTGTTTCTCTTAGATTTCTTGTTGTGGTCTTGTCTTGTTCTTTCATATGGGATAAATTTCTCTCTCTTCCCTTTGTGCGCTCTGTGTCTGTTTCTGTGTGTTAAGTAGTCACTCTCTCTTGTGCTCTTGAAAGTAGTAACTTTATGAAGATGAGTTTCTGGGTTGCCTGCCGTGCAGTGTCCTCTGTCACTTCAGAGGAGTACCCTGTGTCTGTTGCTTACACCCTGCTGTTGTATCTGAGTCACTTTTCCTTTCAGTGCAGACAACTTCCTGTTGTGAGCTGTGCATACTCTCTGCAGTGTTACTGGGATCCAGGCAGGCCAGTTCTGAGGGGGTGTGCCCTCTGGGGAACTTGGGAACAGGCCAGCAGGGTTAGCAAAATTTACACTGGGCCAGTAGTTCTATGCTGGATTCCTGAAAGTGTTGCAGCCATTGGGGACTGCATGCTGGGAAGTGGGGGAGATGCAGCAAGGGCACAAGGCTGGGCATGACGCACAGTGATGGCTGGGCACAGCTAGTTCAGTGCACAAAGGTGGCTGGGGTTGTATTGCTGGGTGCAGTGCAAGACAACAGCTGGGGTTACTCAGCTAGGGGTCTCACACAGCAGTGGCTGGGGATACAGGTCTGGGCGCCACAGTGGCTGTGTGCCCAGCAACTGAACAGGGCATATACGTGGCTTTAACAAAATTTTCCCTGAGCCTAGGGCTGAGGCTAGTGGCTTGGAATGTGTGATCCTCAGGAGGACTTGTGGGCATGGCACACTGCTGGGGGGTTTGGTGTCTGTGCAGCCCCACTTCCCACCGGTGGCTCTGTGTTTATGCTGGGGGGCAGGGGAAAGTGGCATCTGCCAGCTCCCTTGTTTTCAGAGAAGTCCTCCAACATGCCTTGAGGTCCGTATAAACTGATCTGTCTCCCATTTGCCCCCAGCATTCTATAAACTGCCACTTTTAGGGTGCCTTTCTGTACAGACTGCTGTTTCTTTAAGGGTGGCAACCCAGCTGTCACTCACCCTCCTGGCTCACCCGGTGCTGAATCAGCAGACTTTTAAAGCTCCAAGTCCCACAGGTTTTAAAAACAGAATTCAGCCCCTCTGGTTTCTAAAGCCAAACATTACGGAGATTAGTCCGCCTGGGTTGAGCTCCCTAGTGTGACAGACTATTTGTTTCTCTACTCCCTTGGCAAGCACAGCTCCCTCCCTCTTGCAAGCAGCCTCCTTCCACCTTTCTGACCTTCATAACCTTTCAGATGCAGATTTTTCTCTATATTTAGTTGTGGAGTTTGTTCTGCTAGTCTGGATCACTCTCCAGTTTATTGACTTGGATGTGAGTGAGATCTAGTTGAAAATGTGGGATGCCGTGAGCTCAGGGTCCTCCTGTTCTGCCATCTTCCCAAGTTGCTGACATTTCTTCATCTAAGGTTTTTGTAGCTTTAGCTTTTACGTTCAAGTCTGCGATCCACTTTGAATTTATTTTTGTATAAGAAGTGAGATGAGGTGTTGGACTGGATGGTCATCCTCTCTCCCCATCCAAAATTCTTATGTCAAAATCTTAACCCTAATGTCTCCAACTTGCTGTATTTGGAGGTAGGGTCTTTAAAGAGGTATTGAGGTTAGAATGCCATCATTAGGATGGGCCCTCATGCAGTAGGACTGGTATCCTCATAGGAAGAGGAGATGAGGACTCAGGAATGATCATGCAAACACACAGGGAGAAGACAGCCATCTGCAGGTCAAGGAGAGAGGCCTCAGAAGAAGCCAACAGTGCTGACACATTGGAGTTCTAGCCTCCAGAATTGTGAGAAAAAATTAATTTCTGCTATTTAAGTCACTCATTCTATGATTCTTTGTCATGGTACCCCTAACAAATATAGTAGGAGTACAGCTTCATTGTTTAGCAGGCAGACATCTGGTTGTCCCTTTAAATTTGTTGACAAGACTGTTCTTTTCCCATTGAATTATCTTGGTATCATTATCAAAAATTAATTGACTGTCAGCACTTGGTTTTATTTCTAGCTCTCTATTCTACTGATTCTTGTCTATCCTTATGCCAGTACCACAATGTCTTGATTACTATAATTTTATAGTAAGTTTTGAGATCAGGAAGTGTGAGTCCTCCAAATTGGTTCTCCTCTTTTAAGATTGTTTGGCTGTTTTGGTCCTTCGCATTTCCATATGAGTTTTAGAATCAGTTTGTCAATTTCTTCAAAAGAAAGAAAAGAAAAGAATAAGGAGGAAAGAGAAAGAAAGACTGGGTGTTTGATAGGAATTGCATTGAATCTTTAGCTCAATTGAAGAGTAATGCCATCTTAACAATATTATATCTTCCAATCTATGAACACAGGATGTTTTCCCATTTATTTAGCTTTTCTTTAATTTCTTGAAACAATGCTTTCTAGTTTTCAGCATACAAAAGTCTTGCACTTCTGTAGTTAAATATTTCTAAGTATCTGTTTGATGCTATTGTAAATGGGATTTTCTTAATTCTGTTTTAGATTCTCCATCATATTATCTAAAATTATGGGGGTGCCTGGGTGGCTCAGTGGGTTAAAGCCTCTGCCTTCGGCTCAGGTCATGATCCCAGGGTCCTGGGATCGAGTCCCACATTGGGCTTTCTGCTCACCAGGGAGCCTGCTTCTCCTTCTCTCTCTCTGTCTGCCTCTCTCCCTACTTGTGATCTCTCTGTCAAATAAATAAATAAAATCTTAAAAATAAATAAATAAAATTACGATGGTTTTTCTATACTGATCTTGTATCCTCAAACCTTGCTGAAGTCATTTTTAGCTCTTGTGTGTTTGTGTTTGTGTGTTTGTGTGTGTGTGTGTGTGTGTGTGTGTGTGTGTTTCTTAGGTATTTCTTTTCTTTTTTAAAAAGACTTTATTTATTTATTTGACAGACAGAGATCACAAGTAGGCAGAGAGGCAGGCAGAGAGAGAGGAGAAAGCAGGCTCCCTGCTGAGCAGAGAGCCCAATTTGGGGCTTGATTCCAGGACCCTGAGATCATGACCTGAGCCAAAGGCAGAGGTCTAATCCACTGAGCCACCCAGGTGACCCTCTTAGGTATTTCTGTATATAAGATCATATCATCTGTTAAGTAGAGTTGGTTTTACTTCTCCTTTTCCAATCTGGATACCTTCTTTTTCTTACCTAACTGCAAGAACAATTTTCCCTTCCCTTTCTGCTGGCATTGGGAAGAAGGGTCAGTTCTTGGTCCAGCTGCTCTCTCCCTGAAGGACCATATTTGAAGCCCTACAGAGGTAAAGAACAAGAAGTGAAGGGCAAAACGCCTTGAAAATGGAAAATGGATTTCAGTTCTCCCTAGTCTTTGATTCACCAACTTGGGTTAAATGTTCTTGTTTCTGTGCTTGAAGATGGTGACACAAGGAAGGGCTGACACTGGGACTATTGTTTCTGCAGCTGCCATTCAGAATCAGAAGTCTAAAGACCAGAGGGGAAAAAATGGAGCTACTGTAAACCTTTTGGATTTGCAGTAATTTTTGTATATTCCATTAGTTTTTTAATTTCCATGAAGGAATGCCTATTGTCCTGTTGGTGGCAGTAAAACACTACTGCTGTGGAAATAGACGCTAGGAGGCTGGCACTTCCAATTCTTCGCTTCTGGTTGGTATTCCTTTCTATTGGTTTCCCCTTCCAACATAATTTTTTGTTTGAATGTTTAATTTCTTTTTGACTTTTTTCCATGTATCCTCAGCTCGATGATAGGGTAGTTTTAGGGTGCTACCTAATAAATACTTAAACAACCAATGTAATTGGGGGTGCAAGATAATCGAGGAATTTTATTTTATTTTTTAAAAGATTTTCTGTATTTATTTGACAGAGAGACAGCATAACCAGGGGGAATGGCAGGTGGAGGGAGAGGGAGAAGCAGGCTCCCCACGGAGCAGGGGGCCCAACGTGGGGCCCGATCCCAGGACTCTGGGATCATGACCTGAGCTGAAGGCAGCTGCCTAACCAACTGAGTTGTTCAGGCATTCCAAGATACCGGAGGAATTTTTAAAGTTCCAGAAATAATGCATTTTATGGATTAGGGATCTATATCAGGAAAAAAGTATATCATCACAGTACCATGCATGTATTATATAACACTTAAATTTGTTGAAGTAATTTCTCATTATTTATTTCTCACAAGACATTCCAAAATGCCAGGGAAGAAGGATAGTTGGCTAATCGTGTCATGTCCACATTGTCAGTAATTCATTTGGACTTGACGTACCCTAAGAAATATGAGATCACTTGACAGAGATAAGAACAATAGAATCCATTGTCCCCCTTTCCCTATGGCTGTGAGAAAACTAAGTAATTTTAGCACAAACTCGTTCAAACTTTTCTCTCTTTTACTTCAAAGTTTCTCTTCATTTGTATTCTTCTCTGCTGTGCTCCTATCTTTAATGAAGGTATGCTCTGCCTTCGTTGCAAGGTTATTTCCCACCTTGGGCCTTGATCCCAGCTTTCTGGCCTCCCTTCGGAGAAGCCCGTGATGGTTGGTTAGTTCACTTGGCCTACAGACATTCAGGGACTCACTGAATGCATATTATTGGTAGATCATGGGTCAGGTGTGCGTGACAGCTTGTAAAGTTGACGGTCTGGGTCCTCCGGTTGTTGTGAGTTCAATGGAGAAAGCAAACAAGTAGACAGTTACAATTCACTGTGGTTGCTCCCAAGTTTTCCAAGGGGCCTTCAGGCACCCAAAGGCTGGATGCCAAATCCATTCTTCCAAAGGTGGCAACTAGCCTTAGAAGAGGGCATTACAGGCAGAAGGAATAGCACACAGATGAGGCATGAGGAGGAATGGCTGAGTCAAGTCCTTTGCTAGGCTCCATTTGAGGCTACTATATGAGAAGAGATTCTTAAGGGGCTTTATTTACATTTTTTGCCACCACTTTACTATGGGATTTTCATCAAATCATCTAACCTTCTAACCCTTAATTTCTTCAATTATGAATAAGAGGACAGGAAAATATGGTTTCTGAGGCTCTAAATTTCTGTCTTGTTGACTGTCAGTCTATGCTGTGTGTATGTGTGGATTTTTGTGTGTATGTATATATGTACAGCCAGTGTCTATGCTATGTACCACCATCACCGTCCTTTATGAGTAGATAAGAATTACCTTAAATTAACATAATTATTGTTTAAATGCTTGACTGAAGTTTATCTTTGTGTCTCTTACAAAAAAGAGTTTGCAGAACAATATAATAAAATTTGGAGGAAAAGAATATTCACTCTGTTGTGCTCGCTTCGGCAGCACATATACTAAAAGAATATTCACTCTGTTATCGTCCTAAAGGAATACGAGTAAGTTGTCTTCAGTCCCACTTAAAAAAACCTCTTATCATGATCTTTGAATCTCAACAACTCGTTTGTTCTAAATTAGTAAAATATTGGTGTGTGCATGTGTGTGTTTGTGTGTGTGAGGATGTGTGTATATCACACACACCTCCGTACTACCGTTACTCTTACCAGGTATTTCCAGAAACCCAAGTAATATGTTGGATTCATATAAAAAAATCTGACAACTGGGACGCCTGGCTGGCTCATTTGGTTAAGCGGCTGCCTTTAGCTCAGGTCATGATCCCAGTGTCCTGGGATCGAGTCCCGCATCGGGCTCCTTGCTTGGGAGGGAGCCTGCTTCTCCCTCTGCCTCTGCCTGCCTCTCTGTCTGCCTGTGCTCGCTTTCTCTCTCTCTAACAAATAAATAAATAAAATCTTAAAAAAAAAAACATCTGACAACTGCCGCCAATAACTATAGAAATGTGTAACATTTATCAATTGTGATAAACTCTCAACTGCATTTCAAAAATAATTAATGAGGGACGCCTGGGTGACTCAGTTGGTTAAGCGGCTGCCTTCGGCTCAGGTCATGATCCCAGTGTCCTGGGATCGAGTCCCACATCGGGCTCCTTGCTCGGCAGGGAGCCTGCTTCTCCCTCTGCCTCTGCCTGCCTCTCTGTCTGCCTGTGCTCGCTTGCTCTCTAACAAATAAATAAAATCTTTAAAAAAAAAATTAATGAAATTAATAGCAATATACCTGTCGTTTGTTGAGCACTTAAATTGTGCTGGTGCTATGTTAAGCACTTTTAAACTAATCTTCATGATCTTTAACTTTTTTTCTTTTTTTTTAATTACAGTAAAATATACGTAATATAAGTGCTACCATTTTAGCTGTTTCTAAGCATGTAGTTCAGTGACATCAAATATGTCCACACTGTTGTGCTGTCTTCACTATCATCCGTCTCCAGAGCTTTTTCGACTTCTCACATTGTAACTCTGAGCCCATTAAACAATGATGTCCCCTTTCCCCTCGCCCCCAGCCCTTAGCGGTCACCATTATACTTTCTGTCTCTATGAATCACCATTATACTTTAGTTACCTCATATGAGGAGAATCATACAGTATTTGCCCTTTTGTAGCTGGCTCATTTCACTTAGCAGAACATCTGACCTTCAACTTGAAAGATTATAAAGAGAAACTCAGATACTTGGTGGTGGGGAGGAATAAGCTGAATAAAACAAAGATGTCATGACAAAAATCTTTACATAACACAGGCAAGATTTGGTGATTGTAACACAAAGTCCTTTTTATTTTATTTTTTTGCTTCTTTTTTTTTTTTTTAAAGATTTTATTTATTAGTTAGAGAGAGCGAGCACAGGCAGACAGAGAGGCAGGCAGAGGCAGAGGGAGAAGCAGGCTCCCTGCCGAGCAAGGAGCCCGATGTGGGACTCGATCCCAGGACACTGGGATCATGACCTGAGCCGAAGGCAGCCGCTTAACCAACTGAGCCACCCAGGCGTCCCTTATTTTATTTTTTTAAGCGAGAGAGAGTGTGCTAGTGGGGTAGGAAAGGTGCAGGGAGAGAATTCTAACAAGGTGTGGAGCCCAACACAAGGCTTGATCTCCTGACCCTGAGATCATGACCTACGTTGAAATCAAGAGTCGGATGCTCAAGCCCCTGAGCCACTCAGGTGCCCCTATAACACAGTCTTAAATTTGCTCAAAGGTTCTTAAATCAAATATTCCTAACTTGGATTAGCCTTTTTTTTTCCCCCAATGCCTTACAAGAAAAGACATTGTGTGGTTTACATGCTTCACAAGTTAATACAGAGTCACTAGTGACTTTATCCAAACATCTGAAAAGAAAATGATCTCATCAAGAAGGGGAAGGTCTCTTGAATCTTTAAAAACATCAGTCAGGAAACATAATACTTTGTACCTGCTCTGCTTAAGGCAAGACCAAGACCTGGTTTGCTGCATCCTCAAGCATCCATAACTTGACAGTTTAAAGATCGTTCCCTCGTTTATGAACTGATTACGTTTATATCTCCATTTTACAGATGAGGAAACACAAACTTTGAGAAGGTAAATAACTTGGCTAAAGTCATTCAGTTAGGAGAATGACACACCAGACCCAGAACTGGGCCTGTCTTACCATTCTACCTCACCTGCACTTAACCACTAAACTGTGGCAGGTGTGTAAACCCTCCCATTACCCTGTGAAGAAGAGATTATTAGTCAGTTCTAGAGCTCTTAGCCAAAATTCCATGCTTTTTTACATTGCATACATTTGGAGACAGTCAAATTGTAGTGAAATCAGCTTCCATTTAAAAAATCCATGTTAACATCATACTATGAATGAAAAGAAAGTTTTTTTATCTAAGTTGTTTGAAGACTGTATTGGGGAGGGAAAACATTTCCTTAACCTTCTTAGGGTCTCTGGCTAGATCTGAAAATTAAACTGACAAAGACAAATTAACAGGAAAAAAGCATACAATTTCATTTAATATGATTTACATGACATGGGAGCCTTTATAAGGAAAAGAAGACCCTAAGAACTGGTTAAACGTGTTTTTATGCAAGGTTTGAGAAGAGTGAACAGTTGTGGAGAAATATGTAGGACGAAGGGAGTAGGAGCTAAATATAATAAACTGGGGGAAATCTCACAAGGCCTGCTTGTTTGGATTCTGCTCAGTGTCCCTCTGTCTTGGAGGTAAGGATGCCCCTTTCCTCTGGCTTTGGGGAGGGCAGTTCTCACATGAGGGTATTATGACCTGCTTCAGAGGAGAAGGGCAGGGGAAAGTCAGAGAAACCTTCCTGCTTCTGCTATTTTCTCAGACTCTTTCCTCTTAAAATATTAAATACGCCACGGGGCCATATTTGGGGATAGTGTGTTCCAAACCCCATCAACTGTGTGCTCAAAGATAGTTGTCCCAGTTTTAAAATGTCATTGGTTGAACAGGACAGAAGCAGAGCCAGAGCAATTAGGAGCCATTGTCAGTCACATCAACCCATAACTGAATTTAGGCTAATGAAAACAAGCTCACTATCAAGAATGATCATGAAATTAAAATATTCTCTCCTCTTGGTGCCTGGGTGGCTCAGTTGGTTAAGCAACTGCCTTCAACTTAGGTCATGATCCTGGAGTCCCGGGATCAAGTCCCGCATCAGGCTTCCTGTTCAGCGGGGAGTCTGCTTCTCCCTCTGACTTCTCCCCTCTCATGCTCTCTCTCTCTCTCTCTCTCAAATAAATAAATAACATCTTCAAAAAAAAATCCTCTCCTCTTGACTGGCTAGAATTGATTTCTGAGTTCTACCTATCCATTTCTTCTTTCATCACCTTTAAGATGTATGAAGTCATCCCTGAATCCTGTTTAAGGCCCTATTCAAACTCTTTCACTCTGACCAATCACTGTGTATGAGCTGATCATAGGGAGATATTATCAGGAGACTTTTGTCGGAGGATGTCCCTGTGCAATAAGTTTTTATGACCCTTTTTATCTGCAAGAGTTGCTAGTATTGCTTTTCAGCATGAAATAGACTAATTTTGTTCATTAAAGTGCTGACAGGGTTGATGACTCACTGTAGGAATCGATTGATATTATCACAATAATGTAACTAGTTGAGGAAATTCAACTGAAGCATATAAAAATTTATTTGATAGTTGGTTTATGCAGGTTGAGAGAAGGGTGAAATATGCTTTTACTGGAAATACAATAACCGAAACCCTTGTAGGCTTGGTCTTTTTTTTTTCCTCCTTTGTTGTTTTCTTTTCACTTAGGAAATTTGGTTTTGGCAAAGCCAAGTGAATGTAGAGCAAAATCTTTTATTTGTGGCGTAGGTAACCAGGGCATAAGCTAAGCTTCTGTTTAATACAGTGGTTTAAATAAAATAGTTTATTTCTTTCACACATACCATTCCAGAAAGAGGAGTACTGGTCCAAAAAGGCAAGCAGGTCAGCTCCATGAGGTCACTGAGGGACTTAGGTTTCCTATGTTTTCATTCTACCAATTTCTACGATATTGTCCTCATCTATGTGTTTAAAATTAAACCAATGCCTCAGCCAAGCTCCAATTCAGAGCAAGCAATTTTCTTCTAAGCAAATAGTAAAGAAGTTGAATATGTTACTTTTGCCAACATTCCATTGACATATGTTTTGTCCCTGGCCTCACTTAGCACAAGGGAACTAGGAAATACAGTCTAGCTCAGCAGCCATGTGACCTGTTAAATTCTTATGTCTATGGAAGAAGGGGGAAATTTTTTAGAGAAAATTAGAAGTCTGTCACAGTTTGCCCCTCTGGCCATTCACCATATCTGTGATCACCTTTATTCTCATACATAAATACTACCTCAAGCTCAAGCCTAGGTGCCTCATTCAGTTAAGCATCTGCCTTCGGCTCAGGTCATAATCCTGGAGTCCTGGTACTGAGCCCTGCATCAGCCTCCCTGCTCAGCGGGGGTCTGCTTCTCCCTCTGCCCCTTACCCTGCTCTCGTGCTCTCTCTCACTCACTCTCTCTTTCTCTCTCACATAAATCATTAAAATCTTAAAAAAAAGAGAGAGAGAGTAAGTAGGAGTATGACCTCCTTGGAAACTACAGTTTTCAAAGCATGTCTCCTATTTGTGGAGATTTGGAAGCCTGAGAGTTGTTTTAGTGATCAAACAAATATAGGCTTTTAAAAATTTTTTTTAATTTTTATTTTATTTTATTATGTTAGTTACCATACAGTAAATATAGGCTTTTTTTAAAAAGCCAGACTTTTGCTCTCTTTAGGGAATTAATTAATTAACTAATTAATATTTTTGTGGGCCTTCGGTCTTTTTGCTTTAGTTAGCTTGTTGTAAATAAGCAGATCCAAAGATTTTTTTTGACATAGTTCTTAAGTCTTCTTGTTGTATTTGTCTGTTTCTTTTTAGTGTCCCATTCTCCTCTTCCTCCCTTTTAGTAGAGGTTACCCTGAGACCAGTTAAAACCACAAGCATGGGTAAGGGAGGCAACACCCTTAATTTGGTCTTTGACTCTTGGCTTGATCTATATTTTGGCTGGGAAGTCTTAATGAGAGATGCTTATGAAAAAATAAAGAGCTTATTTATCCTTCCATTTGGGGGCCAGTTTAGATTTTCTAAACTTGAGGCCTCAAATCAAGGAATTTGGTCAGTTTAAGCTATAGACCACTTAGCCACTTTCTCTAGAGTGAAAGGTATCATAGACAGACACAGTCTACCTTTTAGTTTTTACAGTTTTATCATTATTGTGACATGAAAATGTTCACCAGTTTTCCATTCTACAGTATCTGTTTTCTTGCCATATCTTTCACTCAGCCACAAAGCCAAGATAGTCATTTTAAGTTTTAATTTTGCTAACACCTTATTTCTGGGTACCAATTTCCATATTAGAGTATAGGCTAAACTGCCATGCCAGTTGTACCATATACATGCCATACCATGTATATATCTGTTTTCTTTTTTATGTGACAGTCTGTGAAGATAGGCCTGTGGTTCAGGTCCATCTTCAGCTCCGCACCATGAGATCATCCAGGAATGCAAGTTCTCTTTATTCTGTTGTTCTACAGCAGAGTTTCTCAAACTCAGTACTATTTTCTTTTTTAAAGATTTTATTTATTTATTTGACAGGCAGAGATCATAAGCAGGCAGAGAGAGGGGGGGAAGCAGGCTTCCTGCTGAGCAGAGAGCCCAATGTGGGGCTCGATCCCAGGACCCTAGGACCATGACCTGAGCCGAAGGCAGAGGCTTTAACCACTGAGCCACCCAGGCACCCCACTCAGTACTATTTTTTAAAAAAAGATTGTATTTATTTGAGAAAAAGAGTGAGAGAGAGAACACAAGCAGCGGGGGGTTTGGGGGGTGGGGAGGGGCAGAGCAACAAGTAGACTCCCTGCAAAGCAGGGAACACAATGTGGGTCTTAATCCCAGGACCCTGGGACCATGACGCAAGCCAAAGGCAGACGCTCAATCGACTGAGCCACCTAGGTATCCCTCAGACTCAGTACTGTTAACATATTCGGGCCACCTAATTGTTTATTGTGGATGGCTGCCATGGGAAGTATAGGATGTTTAGACGTGCTTCTGACCTCTACTTGCTAGATGCCAATGATGCTTCCCCAATTAGGACAAACAAAAATGTCTCCAGACATTACCAGATGTCCCCTGGGAGGCAATATCATATGCGGTTGTGAAACATTGCCTTATAATCTCTTGGAATCATCTTCATCTGTGTGGTCAAAGCAGATTTTGATCCGTACTGAAGAGGAAAACCAACCAATCAAAATAGTCTCAGATGGTATAATTAGCAGTGACATTAATATAGTAATTATAACTTTATTCCATATGTTCAGAAGTTAAGATATGGAAGATATAAAAAAGACTCAAACTGAAGTTTAAGAGATAAAATTACAGTATTTGATAGAACTAAGAAATACGTTAAATGGGGATGTTGGCTTGGAAGATGGCAGAATAAGAGGACCCTAAGCTTGCCTTGTTCTACGGATACGACTAGATAACACTCACATCAGCATAAATAATGTGGAAGATGACCCAAAGACTGGCAGAACAAACTCCACAACTAAAGGTGGTGAAGAGGCCATATCAAAGAAGGGAGGAAAGGCGAAGATACAATTTGGAAGCAAAACGAACTGTGGCCGTTCACGGTAGGGAGGGAGCTGGTAGTGCAAAAAACCCAAAATTTCACAACAGGGAGCCCATGAATAAGGAGGATGAATCCCCATAACATTTGTCTTTGAAAGCAAGAGGGCCAAATTTCACGAGTTCTTCAGACCAATGAGACTTAAAGCCTGGAATTTTAAAAACCAGCAGGCTCAGCTCTGTCTGGGAGAGCCCTAAGGGCATCAAGAAGGAAACTTCTGCCCCTAAAAAGACAGCAAGACAACAGCCAATGCAGATAGAGCATAACACCAGCAGTTTAAAAAACACGAGGAACATAGTAGAGGGAGAGTGATTTGCTCATCTCAGAGCATGGCCTGAAGAGACAGGGGTCATGAAGAGACCCCCCCATAGGAACAAGGGAGTTGACAGGCACCATTTCCCCCATCTTCCCCCCAGCATAAACAATGGCCACCTGCTGGAACCAGTAGCACTTGTTACCTAACTTGTTGCACCAAGCCCCACACCCCAAGACACCCCCACCCCACGCCCCATCACACTTTAGCAGTCTGCCCATGCAAGTCATGCTGCTTCTGGCACTGCAGGCCCCCACCAACAGACCGGCACAAATCCTGCCAATGCCACATCTCCTGACCTGTGCATTTTCCAGGACCTCAGTTCCAGCTGTGAAAGGAGTTAGGTCTCATTTCACAGGCAAACCACCTTATACCTTGTTAAAACGTATCCCCACCCCTACTGGGGACAAAATACTGCCCATAATAGGCAAAGAGAGCCTCTGCAGACAACTGGACTGAAAGAAAAAGAAGCCAAGACTCAATAGCAGAACACATGCAACAGACATAGGAGACACTCCCTGAAGAGCCAGGTCCTGGGGAACAAGAGACACTACACTGCAGGACACTACACAGAACCTCTTATTCTTAAGGCTATTGCCATTAAGAGCAAGAGAAGTAGCTGACTTTCCTAACACAGAGAAACAGACACAGAGAGTTAGACAAAATGGGGAGACAGAGAAATATATCCCAAATGAAAAAAACAGGATCAAACCCCAGCAAGAAACATAGGCAAAAAGGATATAAGTAATACGTCTGATAGAAAATTCAAAGTAACTATCCTAGGAGTACTTGGTGGGCTCAGTCAGAAAAGCATGTGACTCTTGATCTTGGGGTATTCAGTTCAAGCCCCACATGGGGTATAGGGATTACTAAAAAAATAAAAATAAATAAATAAAGTAATGATCATAAATATACTCACTGGACCTGAGAAAACAGTAGAAGATATCAGTGAGACCCTTATTAGCACACAGATAAAAAAAGAACCAGTCAGAGATCAGGAACACAATAAATGAAAGTAAAAACACACTTGATGAAATAGATAGCAAGCTAGGTGGAGCAGGGGGACTAATTAATGACCTGGAAGACTAAGTAGTAGAAAGTAACCAACCTGAGCAAAGTAAAGAAAAGAAAATTGTAAATTGAGAATAGTCTCACAGAACTCAGTGACTCCACCAAAACTTCCCTAATCTGGAGAAGGAAACAGATATTCAGATCTAGGAGGCACAGAGATTCCCCCAAAAATTCAACCCACAGAGGTCCACTCCAAGGCACATAGTCATTAAAATGACAAAAGTTAGTGGCAAAAAGAATTTTTAAGGTAGCAGGAGAAAAGAAGACAGTTACATACAAGGAAAACTCCATAAGACCATTAGCTGATTTTCAGCAGAAACTTTGCAGGCCAGAGGAGTGGCATGATACGTTCAAAGAACTGCATGGGAAGAATCTGCATCCAAGAGTACTCTATCCAGCAAGACCATTCAGAATAGAAAGAGAGAGAAAGAGTTTCCCAAACAAAAACTCAAGAAGTTCATGACTGCTAAACCAGCCCTACAAGAAATACTAAAGGAGACCTTTTGAGTAGAAAGGAAAAGAACATATGTGAAAATATGAAAAGTAAAAAACATAAAAGCAGTAAAAATTATTATTTCTGTAAAAATTCAGCCAAGGGATTCACAAAATAAAAGGATATAAAATATGACACCATATACCTAAAATACAGGGAGAAGAGGAGTAAAAAATGGGTTCAAACTTAAGCGACCATCAACTTAATATAGACTGCTGTATGCAGATGTTATTTACAAACCTAATGGTAACTGCAAATCAAAAACCAGTAATAGATATGCAAAGAATAGAAAGAAAGGAATCCAAGTGTATTACTAAAAAAAGCCAACAAGCCATGAAAGAGAGCAAGAGAGAGAAAATCTGTTGCCCTAAAAGGCAAGTAACAAAATGTAATAAATACATATCTATCAGTAGTTACTTTGAATATAAATGGACCGAATGTTCCAATCAAAAGACATAGGATGACCGAGAATAAAAAAATTAGTCCCATCTGTATGCTGGCTACAAGAGACTAATTTTAGACCAAAAGATACCTGCAGATTGAAGATGAGGGGCTGGAGAGGCATTTGTCATGCAAATGCATGTCAAAAGAAAGCTGGGGCAGCAATCCTTATACCAGACAAACTAGATTTTAAAACAAAGACTGTAACAAGAGACAAAGAAGGACACTGTATAATAATACAGGTGACAATCCAGTAAGAAGATAGAACAACTGTAAGTATTTATGCACCCAAATATAGAAAACAAGTAATAACAAACATAAAGGAAATGATCAATAGTAATACAATAATAGAAGGGGACTTTAATACCTCACTTACATTGATAGACCAATTATTCAAAGAGAAAATCAACAAGGAAACAGTGGCTTTGAGTGATACAATGGACCAATGGATTTAATAGACATATTCAGAACCTTCCATCCTAAAAGAGCAGAATACACATTCTTTTCAAGTTCACATGGATCATTTCTCCAAAGAAAGTCTGTGTTAGGCCACAAAACAAGCCTTAACAAATTCAAAAAAAAAGGAAGTCATATCATGCATCTTCTCTGACCACAATGCTATGACTCTAGGAACCAATCACAGGAAAAAATCTGGAGAGAGCACAAATACATGGAGGTTAAATAACATGCTACTAAAGAATGAATGGGTCCACCAAGAAATCAAAGAATAAATAAAAAAGTACATGAAACAAATGAAAATGAAATCACAGTGGTCTAAAACCTTTGGGATGCAGCAAAAATGATTGTAAAAGGGAAGTTTATAGCAATACAGGCCTAACTGAAGAAGCAAGAAAAATCACAAATAACCAACCTAACCTTATACCTAAACGAGTTAGAAAAAGAAGATCAAATAGGGGCTCTGGCTGGCACAGTCAGTTAAGTATCCAACTTTTGATTTTGGCTCAGGTCACAATCTCAGGGTTGTGAGATCAAGCCCTGCGTGGGGCTCCTCAGCATGAAATGTGCTTGAGATTCTCTCTCTCTTTCCTTCTATGTGTGCATTGTCTCTCTTTCCCTCTCTTTCTCTCTCAAAGTAAATAAAATCTTAAAAAAAAAAAAAAAAGAACAAATAAAACCTGAGCCCAGCAAGATGAAGGACACAATACAGATTAGAGCAGAAATAAATGATATGGAAACTAAAAACAGTAGAACAGATCAATAAAACCAGGAGCTAGTTCTTTGAAAAGACCAACAAAATTAATACACCACTGGCCAGACTCATCAAAAAAAGAAAAAACAAAAGAGGGCACAAATAAACACAATCACTAATGAAAGAGAAGAAATAACAACCAATGCCACAGAAATACAAACAATTGTAACAGAATATTATGAAACCCTATGTGCCAACAAATGGACAACTTAGAAGAAATGGATCAATTCCAAGAAACATATAACTTACCAAAACTAGAGCAGGAAGAAATAGAAAATTTGAACAGAGCAGTCACCAGCAATGAAATTGAATAAATAATGAAAAAACTCCCAAAAAACAAAAGTCCAGAACCAGATGGCTTCATAGGTTAATTCTACCAAACATTTAAAGAGTTAATACCTATTCTTCTTAAACCATTCCAAAAAATACAGGAGGAAGGAAAACCCCCAAATTCATTCTGTGAGGCCAGTATCACACTAAGGACAAAACCAGATAAGGACACCACAGTAGTTCAGTCAGAAGAGCATGTGACTCTTGATCGCAGGGTCATGAGTTTATGCTCCTTGCTGGGTATGGAGATTACTAAAAAATAAACTTTAAAAAAGGACACCACAAAAAAAGAGAACTACAGGCCAGTATCTCTCATGAATATAGGTGCAAAAATATTAGCAAACCCAATGTAGCAATACGTTAGAAAAAATATACACCATGACCAAGTGGGATTTATTCCTGGGATACAAGGGTGGTTCAATATTCACAAAAGAATCAACATGATATGTCACATCAGTAAGAGAAAGGATACTGACTGTATGATAATTTCAGTACATGCATGAAAAGCATTTGACAAAGTGCAACATCTCTTCATGATAAAAATCCTATGCAAACTAGGTCTAGAGGGAACATAACATAATAAAGGTCTTGTTTGAAAAACCCACAGCCAACATCATACCCAGTGATGAAACTGAAAGCTTTTCTCCTAAGGTCAGGAACAAGACAAGGATGTCCACTCTCACCATTTTATCAACATGGTACTGGAGTCCTCACCACAGCAATTAGATATCATAAAGAAATAAAAAAACCTCCACATTGGTAAAGAAGAAGTAAAACTCTCATTGTTTGCAGATGACATGATACTCTTTATAGAAAACTCTAAAGACTCCACCAAAAAAAAAAAAAAATACTAGAACCAAGAAAGTCACAGGATACAAAAATCAATGTATAGAAATCTGTCACATTCTTATGCACTAATAATGAAGTAGCAGGAAGTGAAAGTAAAGAAATAATCCCATTTATAATTGCACCAAAAATAATAAAATATCTAGTAATAAACATAACCAATGAGTTGTGAAAGACTTGACTCTGAAAATTATAAAACACTATTGAAATTCAAAATGACACAAAGAAATGGGAAGACATTCCATGCTCATGGGTTAGAAGAACAAATATTGTTAAAATGTCTATATTACCAAAATCAATCTACAGATTTAATTTAATCCCTATCAAAATGCCAATAGTGTTTTTCACAGAACTAAAACAAACAGTGCTTTAAAATTTATATAGAACCACAAAAGTTCTCAAGTAGACAAAGTAATCTTGAAAAAGAAATCCAAAACTGGAGGTATCATAATTCTAAATTTCAAGCTATGTTACAAAACAGTGGTAATTAAAATAGTATGGTATTGGAACAAAAATAGACACAAAGAATACAGGAACACTAATTCAAAGGATACATGTACCCCTGCGTTTATTACAGCATTAGCCAAGATATGGAAGCAGGCCAAATGTCCATCAACTGATGAATGGATAAAGAACACACACACAAATATTTAGCCATAAAGAAGAATGAAATCTTGCTGTTTGCAAAAACATAGATAGAGAGTACAAACACTAAGTGAAATGAGTCCCTCAGAGAAAGACAAATACGATGTGATTTCAGTCATATGTGTAAGTTAAGAAACAAAGGAGCAAGGGGGAAGAAAAAGAGAAAGAAAGAGAGATGAATCAAGAAACAGACTCTTTAACTATAAGAGAACAACCTGATGGTTACCAGAGGAGAAGTGAGTAGGGGGGGTGGGTGAAATAGGGGATGGAGATTGAAAAGTATGCTTATCATGATGAAAAATAATAAAAATAACAAATACAGTTGATCTAAAAAATGAAATATATTGAATGGGATTAATGTCAGATGAGACATTGCGGAAGGAAAGATTAATGAACTTGCAGACGCAGCAGTTGAAACCATTCAAAATTAAATGCTAAGCGATAAAAGAATTTTAAAAAAGAAAGGAGTAACAAGTTTTATAATATTTTAGAAGGCCTCCTGCATATGTAATTGGGGTCCTTGAAGAAGAGGCAAGGTGGAAGGGCAGAAAAAACATTTGAAGAAATAATAGCTGATGTTTTCCCAAATTTGATGAAAACTGTAAAACCACAGATCCCAGAAATTCAGTGAATTCCAAGCAAAGAAGAAAACTATGTCCAGGCATGTCATAATCAAATTGTTCAAACCAGTGAAGAAGAAAACTATGTCCAGGCATGTCATAATCAAATTGTTCAAACCAGTGATAAAAAGAAAATCTTAAAAGCAGTCAAATAAAAAAAAAGATAATATCTGTAGCAGGACAAAGTAGTATAGATTTCTCCTTAAAAACAATGCAAGCAATAAGATAGTAGAACAGCAGGGGGAAAAAAATTACAAAAATTTCTTTACAAAAGTAAGGCAAAATACTTACAGACAAGGCATCTGGGTGGCTCAGTCGGTCACGTCTTGTTCAGATGGTTAAGACTGCCTTTGGTTCAGGTCATGATCCCTGGGTCCTGGAATTGAGTCCTGCATCAGGCTCCCTGCTCTGTGGGGAGCCTGCTTCTCCCTCTGCCTCCCTCTCTCTCTCTCTGTCAAATAAATAAATAAAATATTTTTTAAAAATACTTACAGACAGATGGAACCTGAAAGAATTCATCACTAGCAGATATGAATTACTAAAAATGTTAAAGGAAAGCCTCTGGTGGAAGAAAAATGGTCCTTGAAAGAAACAGGAATCTGTTCCACCCAGAGGAATATAGAACACTGCAAATGGTAACTTTATGGGTAAATGAATAAGACTTTTTTCTTGTTGTTTAAATTTTCCCAAAATATAACTCACGGTTTAAACAAAAATAATAACAATGTGTTATGGAGTGTATAGCATATGTAAAATAGAAATATGTGACAATAATAAAATGGAAACCGGGAGAGAAGCAATGGTATTATACCATTGTATGGCACTTAAACTAAATGTGTAATCCCATTTGAAGGTGGACTGTGATAAGTTAAAGCAACACTAATGTAACTGCTAAAATCACAAAACAGGGTTACAGCTAATAAGCCAACAAAGGAAAAAAATAGAACCATAAAAAGTATTCAACCTTAAAAAAGCAGAGAAAAGGGAAAGAGGAGAAAGAGTAGATCAGACAAATGAAAAACACTTCAAGAGGATAAACATTTATGTACCTAATAAGACTTCTAAGCAGACTGACCAAGAAGGCTAAAGAGAAGACACAAATTACTAACAACAGATTCCACAAACACTACAAAAGTTAATAGAAGAAGATTCTGAACCCCTTCATGGCAATCAGTTTGACAACTTAGATGAAAGGGACAAATCTCGTGAAAACCACAAACTGCCAGAGCTCACTGAAGAAGGAGATCATCTGACTGGCACTTTATCTGTTAAAGAGTGCTCTTTTTCACAGTACATTTTATTTTGCAACTTGAGATTTTTATTAACTAGAGGAAATTGAAGCATGGTCACATGCTTCCAACGTGTGACATTCCACATGTTGACATGTGACATGTCACATTCCAACACTTGGACAAAGTGGTATGTCTTCTATCTTCAGACATATAAGAACTGATGTTTTCACAATTTACTCCCTACCTCGTCATAATTCTGTAGTCAGACTGATCAGGGGTGGGGAAAAGTATTGTATGATATGGTACCATTCTTCTCTTCCACAGTTATGTACTCTTGAGGTCCCTTGCTTCTCTACCCATCCCTTTGGAGGGTTCCTCCTCCTCCTCAGATTTTAGCCGTAGATAAGTCTTTGGGCCTTCTGCATTTTGCATTGTGGACATTCACTTTCCAAAGAAAATAATTCCTAAATTTTGTCCTAGCTCAAGTTCCAATTTTATTTTTCAGCCACCCGCTATAAAATCTTCAGTGGCCTTTGATATTTCTTTCTTAGTGCCATTATTGCTACGTGGATAAGGCAGCTTATGTACTGCACAACTTTATGCGAGTGTCATTTATAGAGACAGGGATCTGCATATCTCTACATCATGTTCTTGATAATTACAGTATCTCCATTTCTTCATTCTCCCATCAATGTCTTTGAGCTAAAGCCTAGCCCTGTATGCTGAAAGCATCTTAATTTTATACGTCATGCCTCCTTTTCTTTGTTTATGCAGTCTCCCTAGCCCCTGTGTTCTGGCTCAAACCCTCCCCTGTTAAAGGATGGTTCCTGAGCCTTCTGCTTGAAATGGACCTCTGCTGCAGTTACAAAGCGCATCACTCACTTTGTCACTAACAGACTGTGTTTCCTTTATCTAGATAGGGATGTTCTGCATTCTCCCATTAGGCGATTTCTTAAAGGCAATCCGAAGCTTTCTTTTTATCTGCCAGAGTGGCAAGTGCATTTCTGCATGTTCAGCAAGCATCCCTAATTCCAGGATTGATGCACAGAGTCGCAAAAGGCCAGAAGATTAACCTCATCCTTTGTCTAGTTGTTGTGTTTAAGTAGACTGCACTTCATCTAAAGCAATATTTGAAGTAGTTTTTATTTTTCCCTAATGATCTGTGCTTTGTTTTCATGTTTTATATTGGAGAGAAAGAAGCCACACTAATCCTTGCTTCTTTAGATTAAATTCATTAATTGTTTATACAGTAAATTCAGATCTTTTCACATGAATTATGTATGCCAAAAAACTCCTTTCTTCTGAATACAAAAGTCCCATGTCCCAAATTAAAAAATTTTTTCAATTTAAGTAATCATGCACGGAAGGAAATTTCTCTCAAAATTATTGATGTTAAGTACAGCTTCAGACACTGTTCCATCCCTTTTCTCTTATATGTAGTAGAACTTTACTAACTCCTAAAAACTGGAATGGAGTTCAAATACCCTAGTCTTTTCCTGAAAACTGTCCATACTGGACTCACATGGATGGCTCTAAGTTCATCACGTTCTCTCTACTCTAGCTAAACTGGAAGTGGACTCAAGATTAGCCCGGTGCACCTGGGGCTTGTCTGCTTTCTGTCTGTGAACAACCTTCCAGTCTCTCTAAATCTACATATTTTTTCAAATCCAGCCCACATCCAATCTCTGGTCATCACTTACCTTCCTGTGTTACAGTCCTCAAATAGAGATAACTCTCAGGAAATACTGTTACATTATAGCTTCCATGGTAAAGTACTTTCTTTTACTTAAATGCCATTTCAAGAATTTAAGGGAAGCTCTTTGAAACTAATTTGTTTGTTTGTTACTGGGTCAGCTTACAACTCTGCATGGGTGGCACTTTGCATCCTAGGAGAGATTAGACTTTTGGGGGGTATAGTAAATTGGAGTGGGGTGTGAGGGAATGCCAGGTAAGGAGTCTAAACACATTGCTAGCTCTTTTTGAGTCAGTTCTTCACGGAATGACTTTAGTGAAGTCATTAGATTTGTTTACATTTCTTCCTGATACATGAAATACTCAAATACAATTACAGTACACATGCAAATGAGCTAATCCTCAGTCTGAAATTAGTGCGCCCATTCTCTGTTGATAAATTGAGAAGTGAGTGAACATCTTTGCATCTTTGTTATTTTTTTCTCTTTTATTTGAATAATTATAGACTTGACTACTTTTACTCTATTATCCTTTCTCCTTAGCTCTCTTCATCAATTTATTATATGTACCTTAGCTTAGATCTCTTTTCTTTCTTTGACATCACCAGTCTGAGATCCCTCCCTGTTGCGGCAGGCAGTGGGAGAGGCGGATGCCCACGTGGGACTGGTGGTGGATCATCTACACAAGGTGGTCATACACCGTAAAGGTTGAGAGTTGAGCAGATGAACTGGAGAAGGTCACCAAGACGGGCATGAGCCATCACGTAAGGCTGGCCTGGGATGAGTTGTAAGAACCTGAGTACCAAGCCAAGAACAGACAGAACTGTCAGAGGAGCAAATGAAAATAAGCAGAAAGAAGGGCAGCCTGGAGATGGAAGGGGGTAGGGGGCAGCTGGAGGTGGTTGGACCAACTCCATTTTAAATGACCAGCCTTGGAAAGGAAGCTACCAGTCAATCTTTTCTTCTTCTTTTTTTTAATCTTTTCTTAATTATTAAATTATAAATGCCTCCTCCTTAATTATAAAATAATGGAAGGTGGCATATTTCAAATAGGACCTATTTCATTCTTGGTGATATTTATTTATTTACTTACCTATTTATTTATTTTTAAAGATTTTATTTATTTATTTGACCAAGAGAGAGAGATCACAAGTAGGCAGAGAGGCAGGCAGAAAGAGAGAAAAGCAGGCTCCTTATGAGCAAAAGCCCGATATGGGGCTCGATCCCAAGACCCTGAGATCATGACCTGAGCCGAAGGCAGAGGCTTAACCCACTGAGCCACCCAGGCGCCCCTCGGTGATATTTAAATAAGTTCTTGGAAAGTTTTTCTTCTTCTCCTCCTCCTCTTTCCTTTTTGTATAGAATATATTGCAGTATTTCAAAATATATTGGTTTTTTTTTAAAGATTTTATTTATTTATTTGACAGAGAGATCACAAGTAGGCAGAGAGGCAGGCAGAGAGAGAGAGGGGAAAGCAGGCTCCCTGCTGAGCAGAGAGCCCGATGTGGGACTCGATCCCAGGACCCTGAGATCATGACCTGAGCCAAAGGCAGCGGCTTAACCCACTGAGCCACCCAGGTGCCCTCAAAATATATTGTTAACAAGTGATTTTAAAACAGAGAATTAAGTCTTTTAGATTGTTAGTTTTCCACTCAGCTACCACTTTAATAAAATAAGCAATTTCAGTAAATATATATGTAAATGAAAATATAAATACATATACATATAAATTGTAGTTATCATGACTTGGTGTTTTATCCTAGGTTTAGGTAATTTTAGGGTAAATAGAAGAAATCAAAGGAATTCCTGCTGAGCACAGTTGTAGTTGGTGCATTCCTATTTCAGAGCAAAGCCAACAAAGCTGACTTGGGTATTTAATGAGCTAAAGGAGTCATGCCTCTTTTAAGCACATGACCGTTCGGGTCCTGCAGGAGTTTTGAGCATGTTTATTCAAGTGCTGACTGTACAGACTACACTACTTCTCTACTATTATATGCAGACCGTAAGCCTTATAGTGGCAACACCTGTTCTCAGGCTCCATTGTCTTGCGTACAGTAAAATACTTATGTATTAGACTTTTAGTTCTTGAAGGTTGGCTAGATTTCTCAGCTTTAATTCATATGAAAGAGAAAGAAAGACCGTATATAAATGTAAAACAAATGGACATTGGAAGGAAATTCTTTGGTTAATTTATGTAGCCTGGCTAATTTCATTTCAGACATCTTACCCATTTACTTGTAGTTTTTCTCTTATCTAAATGTAATGGCTTGGGACACCTGGGTGGCTCAGTGGGTTAAAGCCTCTACCTTCAGCTCAGGTCATGATCCCGGGGTCCTGGGATCAAGCCCCAAATCGGGCTCTCTGCTCGGCAGGAAACCTGCTCCCCTCCACCCCCGCCTGCCTCTCCACCTACTTGTGATCTCTGTCTGTCAAATAAATAAAATCTTAAAAAAAAAAAGTAACAGCTTATAGGGGGACATATGGAAGTGTCTTCCATCTGCCACAAGTAATTTCCATGTCATTTTCTTGAGTGTGCTTTCAATCCTGTTATTAGTAAATTCTGAGTGTCTGCCCTCTTGGGCAAATAAACTTGCCAATCAGATGTTTTCTTAAAGGTGTATTTTATGTTAATATGAGTTTGGGTGCATGATAGCATTGTTTAGAAACCTTTGTTTGAGGGGCGCCTGGGTGGCTCAGTCACTGGGCACCTGCCTTTGGCTCAGGACACGATCCTAGGGTCCTGGGATGGAGGCTGGCATTGGGCTCTCTGCTCAGGCCTGCTTGTCCCTCACTCACTCCTCCTGCTTGTATTCCCTCTCTCGCTGTGTCTCTCTGTCAAATTAATAAAATCTTAAGAAACCTTTGAGAACTTTAGTGATTGGATTTTGCAGTACTGATTCCTTACAGCCAAATAAGTTACTGCTTCCTTCCACACATATACTTTGTTTCCGTGTGAAATGGAAAACATTTTTT